>VZRM01005385.1:596494-748983 GCA_013397955.1 Grantiella picta
GGCACCTCCTCCCCCACCTTCTTCACTGACCTTGGCGTTATTCATGCTGTTTTCCCTCTACATATTTTCACCTCCACTTCCTCCTGCTCCAACTACAAAGAAGTGAAAGAAGTGCGCATTTACCTTGTTTTGAATTTTTCTTAAATATGTTTTCACAGAGGCGTAACAAACACCTCCAATTGGCCCAAACTTGGCCGGCAGCATGTCCATCACTTTCAGAGCCATCAGAGATTGGCTCTGCTGGACTTGATGTAAAACTTCCTGAACTTTCACTCAGGACACACAGGAGCCATCTTTGTGCCACTCCCCACCCCTCAGACACCTCTCTAGGCCTACCACAACAGTTTCTGAGGGGTCTAAATTTCTCTTAGATGTTAAGAATACTTTACTGATGTTTTGGGCCAATCAAAACCACCACAGGCTCCAATGGCTATTGCAACCCTTTTGTTTGTTTTTAACTGGAACATTGACATAGTTGAGAAGTTTCAGCATTTAGCTGGGTTGGGAAACATTTTCTCTTGTTTACTTTGTAGGACTAATAGGTTTCTTTCCTAGTGCTAAGGACATAGTTGCTACGTGTCTGCTGCATTTGCAGAGATTAGGAGATTTGATGGTTGTATTTTCAGAACGCTAGTCCAAATATCCATCCCAGTGAGAACCAATTGCTGCAAGTGAGGACCCAGTACACAACCACAAAAAACTTAATAAGCATCTTATGTTTATGGCCTTTGCAAAAGGAAGTTGAAGTATATACACCTGCATTTTTGAAAAGTTTCTTGGATTTGGAGGATTGGTTTTTTCCTGTAAGAACAGCCTTATCTTGTTCATTTAGTGCTGTTTGCATATAGTTAGTATACCCTGCAGCTGAAGGAGGTTAAAGAAAAAAAGGTACTACATTTGTTTTGGTGTTAGAAATTCACAAGTTTTGTGTGGGTTGTTTGGTTTTGTAGTTGAAGGGCTTTTTGTTTGGTTTGTTTTTAGTACCCAGGAGCAGGAACAAGAAAAGCCATATCAAAAATAACACAAAGTTTCCACACATTTTGTGACTAACACAGTTGAAAAAGAAATTATTAACCACCAGACACGCAATAAATTAGAGACTTTCTTATGGTATTCAGTATTCCTCTCGAGTGACCAGTGATCTCCACAATCTAACAAATGGATTTAAATTGCACATGTAGCCTCTTTTTTCACCTCTGAGGGGACGCTTCTAAAATATTTGACTATGGTGTTTAATACCATCAGAAAAGTATGTTTTAAATAAAAAATACAATACGTTAAGCAGGAATATAATCCAAAATTAAGATGGAAGCATTCTTACGTAAAGTGTTTAGGGATCTTCAGTTACAACTTCCAGCGTTATCATTTTATTTCATATATGAAGAATAAATGTATTGTAGCTTGCTTTCTCCTCTCCTGGTCATCTTCAGTTTACCTGAGAAATGCAAAGAAGACCAAATCACACAAAAATTCACAGGTGATAAAACAAAAGCACAAAGGTTGTCCTGCCCTACGACCCATCTATGTGTCAGCATCATTTACACCTGTATAAGACAAATGCCTAAGCTGGCTGTTCTGATTTAAAGCCCTCTTGCACTAAGCCACTTTCTTGGGACGTAGAGAAGGCATGAGGCAGAGTATAATACAGCTTTTCTTCCCCTAAATTACACAGATCTTTGGAGAAAACAATTTAAATAACCCAGTTGAAATAATTTTAAAAAGCCCAAATCTGTGGCCTCCAAAGTCAGGTGCAAGAGCACCATTCCTTCCTTCTGGGAGATCCAGGTGCCTAAATGCCCATGAAGGGTCAGGTAAGTGGCAATTTCACCTGATGTAACCTGAAAGAACAAACTCTTCTCCCAGTTTGAAACCCTCCTTCTAAGTCCCACATAAGTGGGAATATGTAGTGCAAGTGCAAATCGGAGACTTAATGTGATTTCCTGGTCCTCTCTGCAGGTATAAGTGCAAAGGAGTAACTCAAGCTGCTGAAAAATTCAAGGAGTTCCTGAGCATTCAGACATTTCCCTTTTGTGGGAAGGGAAAGAAGCCATAAGCCTCTCAGAGCTGTGGTGAGAAATAATGGCTTGGTCCTTGTCTGCTCATCTATGAAAGGTGTCACTTTTCAGTGATCAGGGGAAGAAACCTGGATCTGAGAGAAGGTGTTACTTTCCATTTATCATAGGTAATGAGGAGACAGATGGGAAAAAGAAGGCATTTTCTGTGGGTTGTTTAAAACTTGTTTTTGCAGAGGTTAAGAGATTTCCTTCTCCCTCTCTCCCTTCCCCCCTATATCTGTGGCTGTAATTCATAGGGCTGTGGGGATTTAGGGATGAAGTGCCATGGCTGACCTCTGCCTCAGGAGCAGTTCAAACCTGTCTCTCAGATCAGAGAAGCTGCTATGCTGTGTGCTTGTATGTGTATGCATATGTGCAGTGTGAAATCCAAATTTAAATCAAGTTCACTTCATCCCATCTGTGGCCTTAACTTATTTGGATGCTCTTCAAAACCTACAAAAATGAAAGTCTTGAAAAAAGTTGGAAGTAGCAGAGCGATTGGCTTTTTTTCAACCTGCAGGACTCCTCCTTCCACAAAAACTGTCCCCAGAGTTTAAGCCCCGTGGGTCCCCATTTTCCCCAGGTCAGAAGATGGCGATATGGCCAACCCCTCCAGCTCTCTGGGCTGGCTTTTGCCACCAGCTATTGCCTATGCAGAGGAGGAGGAGGAGGATGGACACACAGGCTGTTTGAAAGCTGCTGCATCTGCTGCCAGCATGCCCTCTGCTCAGTGCTCCCTGAGGGATCTCCCTGAGTCACGCTTCCACCCCCAGACATGTGCAGGGCTCTCCTTGGGAAAAGTGCACAGCAGCAATATTTACACACAGGTCTTTTAATATTAACAAGAGGGAGCTGGGTTTTCTCCATAGAAGTCAAACACCAATGTTATCCAGGGGGGCACCAAAACATCCACAGTGTGCAAACATGCATGAGGATCTCCAGATTGTGGGTTCTTTCCTGTGAAAAGCTTCTCCTGAGTCAAGCAATTTATCTGTTTAACTGTGGAGGTAATGGGGTGCCAAAGATTGTCCCATCTGCAAGAGCTCCTTTGCAGATGCATATCTCCTCTGGGAGGCTTTTTTTCTTCAGCTTCCACACAGGAGTTAGCGGCCATCACCGTTTTTGAGATCCTTTGTTCTGTACAGCATGCCAGCAGTCACAGAGTGGAAAAGAGGCCCCAGGGCTGTATTACTGCTCTGTGGGGAGAAGTAAAGGGAGAAATAAGGAGGAGCATGGCAGTTCCTCAGGCCAGCTTTGGCAGGACTTCACATGTATGTGCTGCGTGGCTGTGGCTGCATGTGCCTGCAAGGATTCTCTACTTGGCAGGCACGATTTAGCTCCCTTCCTCTGAAAATCTAATTCTATTTTTCAATTTAAAAAATTTTTTTTTCCTTTGGGTATTGCATTTTATGTGATGTTGCTAGCAATGCCAGATGACAACACTCCCCCCTGCCACTGTGGAATGAAATGAAGGAGAAAATATGGAGACAAAAGGAAAAATTGTTTTGATTTGGGAGCATTTGTTAGTGATTCTCCCTTTGGTTTCAGGCTGTAATGATTTTCTTTCTTCACTGCTTTGTATGTATCTAGGCACAGAGAGACCACGTCAGGCAGTCCGAGTGCCTGGGATGCCATAATTTGATGAGACAATATTGCAGATATGCCATTAGCATTCATGATTGTTAAATAGATGGTGGAAAAGAAATTGTCTCTTACAATATGAATATATCTATTTCACAGCTTTTTCAAAGGCAGACATGATGCAATCACTTGTGAGGCTGGATTTTTAAGTTTTGCTGCCACTCTGCCCTATTTTTATCTGTCACTTGAGATGTCTTGTCCCTGGAAAAATCAAAATAATTTTAAGATGACAAAAAAAGTTCTCGATCACTTTTGAAATGGCCTCATATCTTAGTGTCAGTGGGCATGTTGCATCACTGGTAAATTCAGCATTTAACATACACATGGTTGCTTGCCCTGGGGAGGTGGGACAGAGAACAAGTTATTTCATCTGATACTATCAAGTGATGATTTATGGCCTACTATCTTTTTTCTGACATTTATCTGGAGTTTGCATTCTTCATAACCTTACTAAATGCCTATTCCGTGTCTCTTGCTCTTCTGTGGGGACAGCAGAATTTTAAATAAGAGCACAATTAAATGGAAAGCTGAATTGTAGCCAGCAGGATGTTCACAATAATGCAGTACGCTGGGGTGCTGTGCAGTATTGATCTCCTGATGTTTCACTGAGAGGTGACTTAAAGACAAGCCTCTTTATAAAGTTGCAGGTTTTCCATTTAAACCTCCCTTCCATTATAATGGTGAGTTGTGCCAGGCTCTAAGTTGACATAATTAGTTCTGATGCAAACCAGAAGTTTGAGATTTAAATAAAAGTCCATCTTGGTGGTTATTTATCTTTGTTCATTACTGAGCTGTGACAAGTGGTAATTCTCACTTTTTAAATGGTTTACCACCATTTAAAAAAAAAAACAACAAACCAAGAACACAGCCCTTTTAGATTTATAAGAATTACTTGCTGTTTTCTTAAAATTAATCCATGCAAAGATGTGTAAGAGTAGATGGTTTCACAAGCAACTTACTTTCTACCTCAAAAGGGGAAAGCTGCCAAGAAATAAATTTCCTGATGAAAACTAAGTTAACTTTTCTATATAAAGGCACTAAACTCACCTACACACATTAGAGCTTCCACATTCTCTATATTTATTCCAAAAACTTTGGCATACCCAGTAAAGGAAGAAAAGTACTACACATCATTCAGTTTAAATCACACCTAGGGCACCATCTGTTTGTTTTTTCAATATAATAAACCAACCAAAAGTTAGGGCATCATCTTTTATTTTTCAGCCTCTGAGGTATAGTTTGGGAGATAAGTGTGCATAAAAAGATGTGCCTTTGTCTTTGCAGAGATGTAGCATATATATTGAGTTTTGGCATGTATTTGTGGGAGAGGAAAAGTAAGGTGGGGAGACGTTTTCCAGTTCAGTTCAACTCTCATTCCAATGGAGTCGTCTGTGTGAGAAGCAGCCAGTCTTGAATCCCTGCTTCTTAAAAGAAGAGGAGCAAGAACCTCTAGAGTGTGATTCACCTCTTTCTCAGGTGGATGGCTAAAAGAGGTGATATGAAACATGCCTTAGCAGAGGGAATTTCTCCCCACTTCCTTAGGGCTGTTGATCTGTGACCAAAGATCCATCCATCCATCATCCATCCTTCAGCACATGACTTTATGGTTTCAACATCAGGCGACTGTTAAGTCAGTTGTCAGAACTGTTCACGGGTGTTTAGTTGTGAGACCAATGGCTACAGCAGGGACCTGCCAGGTCTGTCTCAGATGCTGAAATCAGAACAGCAGAGGATTAGGAGGTACATAAATTCCATCTAAGTTCTTTGGGGAAGAAGTCGTAGTTTCAAAGGAAGCAGCTATCTTCTATCTTATTTCTGGTGGGTGCAGATCCAGTGAATCATGATGAAGACAGAGGTGAATTTGGCCTCCTTTTTGGAAAAAAAATGATGAGTTTTCCCTGGATTAGTTTTTAAATAAATAAAGAAATAAAATAAATTGATAACAGTACATGACCTTGTTCTGTTCCTTGGTGCTGTTGGAATAGAAAATCATTTATGTTCTTTCCATGGTAAGAGTTCACTCAAAACTTTAAATTGCCATTGTCATCTAAGACTTAGAAATTAGGAGAATATCCATTTAAATGTGCCAAAAAGCAGGAGGGAGATAGGATCCTAAATCTTTTTCTTTCAATGGCAGATAAGGAAAAAGGGAGTTAAAAAAAATGGGCCATCATAGAGTCTGTTGCAATTTCATCTGAGTATAAAAAAAATGAAAAAAGTGATTTCAATGACAAGCTCAGAAACAGGGTTAGTACATTTCATTATATGGGATCTAATCAGTCAAATGGCCAAGGTTATGGTGCTGTGATTAATCACCTCACTTGTTGCTCATGCTCCTGCCTCTGCCTAGTGCTGATAAAGATCAGCAGCCCCTGATGTTCAGCCACAGCTCCCCAGATTCACTTAGGATTCTCAGAAGTCCAGCAGTTTTGGGCAAAAAAAGCAGCATAGACATCTGTCAGGCGTTATCTAGGAACAAATCATTGGCATGTAAACTTGGATGTACTGTGGCATGGGAAATTCACAGATTTGAAGTCTTTCATAGACATCAAGCTTACCTATTGACACCTCTGGCAACCCCTGTTTCTCCTGCCCAGGTTTGTGAATTGTCTTATCATTCAGAGTGTTCTCTAGAAGGTAAAGTTGTCGCAGCCTTATGGTGCCAAACACTCTGGAGGGGAGGTGTCATATGTAAGCTCCACTAGTGCCATTTCAGCTCAATAATAATTGAGGCTGATTCCATCACATGCCTGGGGTTCAAAGCAGGTATTTCTTATCCTGTGAATGCATACAAAATCTATGAAATGAGGGCATGTATCAAAATAGATACTTTTGAATCATCTTGACCAAATTCTTACACACTCCTTTAAGAAGTGGCCCAGATGCATGTCCATCATGTAACCGAAACTGACCTCTTGTGTCTCAGGACAGAACCAGGTTAGCCCTGTGAGAGGAAGTGCAGCAGCTCTTGTGCATGTGATCCATTGTCAACAAGCACTGCTGTGTGCCTGGATGGATGGATGGACACTCTCCATATGTTGAGCTCTTGGCAACATGTGTCAACAGACGCTTTGGAGGAATGGATAAATCTACAGCCAGGGAGTGGAAGAGACTCTGAAGAGCCCTCAGGAAACAGAATGATGAGGACCAGGCTGAAGCCTGACTAAATAATTAATCTGGCTTGCAGCTCAATCCCAGGTACATATGAGAAGCTGATTAGAAAACAGCTGGCTTGGGCTCTGGGCAGATGGTTTGGCTCTGGCAGCTTTGTGGTGGTACTGCTGGAGGCTGCTATGGTGCTTGAGAGTGAAAATTTAAAATGGTGAAGTTTTGGAATGAAGCAGAGAGGTAGCTCTGAAATTACTTTGGCAACTGAGTGTGTTATTGATTGATACTTCAGATATTCAGGGAAAGACCTGCATCAGTAGTTGGGGACAAGACATAAATCCAAGGACTAGCTACCTACAGACCTGGAAATATGTCATGAGTCTTTTCTTTTCTTCCTTTTCTCGATTTTAACTTGGAAAAATTGATGATCATATTAGAAATCCTGTTAGAGGCTTGGCTTTACTCATGTTTCTGAGGCTTGACAAATTGCTTTACACAGGCTATGGAAACTGCAATATCTCAGTCCCCAAACAGGCTGCAAAACTTCCTGGAGTTAAGGCCAGAACCGACCAGTTCATCATTTAACCTGACCTCTGCTGTTCTTATCCCAAGCTAATAAGCTTCATCCAGTTTCCAATGTACAGTCCCAGTAACTTGGCTTAGAATAAAGCAGTTATTTCTGGTCTGGAGGTGAATGACTGCTGAGTTAAGCTGTGTATGATCAAGATTTTCTCTTTTCTCAGTCACTCTGCAATGCTGGTATATTTTGCTTCATTCCAAAATGGAATGAAAACTATGTGCTTGTTAAAACAGTATCTATAAAACTCCTTTTAAAAAAACCCACCAAAAACAAACCCAACTATCCCAAGCTTCAAGTAGAACATTTAATATAAAGAAAAATGAAAGGATTTGTTTTGATAACAAAATTTAAAGCATTCCATTTTTTAAGACTTTCTTCACTTGCCTAATGTATATACAGAAGTTAAATAGGGAAACAAGATATCATTGAAGGTCAAAATGTTCTGTTCCATTTTTAGAGTTAAGTCACACCAAAATCAAGACATAACATTTAGATGTAGACAAAGATAACATGGAAGTCTTTTAAATCTAGATGCCGAAGATAGTTAGCTGGCCTCCTGCTGAACCTGTAGTTTTTGGGTAAGATGAGTCAGAGATCAGGAGAACCTGCTTTTCTATGCAATATAGGTAAAGCTGCAGTGGAAATTACGTAGATAAGTTGGCCCAAACCTGGGTGCTCCGATTACTCGTCTTAATGGTATTTTTGGATAGTACCCCAATCACTGGAAAACCCCTCATCAGTCCATCTGCTGAGCTCTCACATGAGTAGTTCTCAGAAATTCAGGAGCCTGTGGTCACTTGGCATAAAAATTATGTAGGTGGCAAATCTCCACAGGGTTTTATTGTGTGATGCTTTCCCTTTTCCAATTAATGTGATTTCCTTATGGGCCAGAAGGATGGATCACTTGGTGTTAACAAGGATGGTGATCCAAATACACCCAGCACATTCCCATTTGTTCTGTGGCCTAGTTAGTCCCTGTTGCTTTTCTCAGCCTGGTGACACAGCCAAAATGGTGGAACTGTTTTACTGCAGGGAGCTCAAGGTTTAGGGCCTTTATCCAAGACAAGTGCTGGTGACATACTCTTTTACCTTCCTTGGTGAATGGCAGGTTATTAACAAGAAGTGTCATGCAAGGAAACTGCATTGCCCAAACTGTATTAATTAAAATATAGCATGTTATATAGCATCAGAGGACCGAATTTGTTTCCAAGAAGGGTGTGCTTTTTTAAGAATTTACAAATACCTAGATAATTGAGGCCATATCTTCATACTTAGCCTTTACAAGGTAAATCTCAGCATTATTAACAACCAGACAAGAAGGGTCATTGTAAGTCAGGGTTTTGTTTGAAGCTCATCTTTGCTGAGGCTGTACTAAGTTATTCTTTAAAGGGGTACATCTCACACCAGGAAATCACTCTGAAAAGGCACCCTGGGAAGTTCTGCTGCTTTGTTTCTTGTTGGAATATTAGAATTTATGCAAATTGGACACTTTATTTTCCACAAATCTGCATTTAATATTCCAGCTGCCACTTAATTCAATTCTTACTGCAAAGGAAGTCAGTCCTGAATAGCATCTGAAGAGGCCTGAGATATGTCTCATATGAAAACCATTGTAGGCACATTAATGATTTTTCAAATAATTAAATATAATAAACTGTCTGGCCATGAGTGTTGGGCAGTCCAGGAAGTCAATATTTCACTGAGAGCCAGCAGAAATGAATCAAAAAAGGGCATTTTCATAAAATGTGCATGTGCTTTATTGCAGAGAACACCTGTGCATTATGTTTAAGTTGAAATTTTTTTTATTGTATGGACAAAACCAACAAAGGCTGTTGGAGAATTTCCCTTTCATACATGTGGCTCTGCTGCTCTGCTGATGCTCTTTGATTTAGAGTCTTATCCAGAACTCAGCTGTAAACTGCAAATCAGAAACAACCCATGAACACTGAGCTGGGCAAATCTGGGTAAAGGACCTACTCCCTGGTGTTCTTGACTTGTTTTTGATCAGTAATTAGACCAGCACACAGTGTTTCCCTCTGTGTGGTGATGCAGATCTGTGTCCAGGGTGATGATGGGCGAGATTAGACCTCCTGTCCTGCCAGTCCCAGCTGTTCTTCTGACCTTGTGGAAATCCAAGCATCAAGAGTGTTTGGAGACTGGTGTTCAAGGGGAGGGTGAAGCCCCATCTAAGAAGTGCCTGCCTCTCTGCAGGGTCTATATGAGGAGTATAATCTGTATAGTCAAAGGTTTAATTTCTGATTGGGCTGGTTAGAAAGGGGCTTGAATTCTGAGTACATGCCTGACAACAGTGTTCTCTAGGGCTCTTCACTTATATGCCAATCCTTTGAATATTTTGGGCTAGGAACCATCACAGGAATAGCTGGATGAATTCCAGTGTGCTATTTGCTGATGCAGTTTGCTTTTAAAATTGAATTCCATTCAATGAAACCTTATTCCTTTTGTTGTGATAAAGTATCATATTGCTGGACACATCCATACAGATCATTCTCAACTTGTTAATATGACATGAGGATTTCCTGTCTGAAGTAAGTGTAAATTAAATTGTTCTAAGTGAAGGAAATCCATTCCCCTACATGAGCTCAGTGCAGAACATATTCACTTCTGACTTTCAATTTATGGTAGCTGGTGAGTTTTTTTAAAGCTTCTCATATATAGGTCACAGAATAATTTATGAGAGTGAGAATATAATTTTTCCATGTAGAAATGTAAAGCACTATCACAGGCTTTTACCACTGTAGTAATACTAATTCAGAGAGTAGAGAGCTCACATTTCTGAATTTTAATATGAGGGCCCTGCCTACTATGTGAAGCAAGGCCTCAGGTGTTGCGTGGTGATATATGAACCATTTATTGATCTTCTCTAATGGGATGAATTTTGCCTATCAGAATTAGTGAAGAGCAATCCAAATTTTAACTTAGTGTCTCATTTGTGCACCTAATTTGAATTTCATTATTATCAGCAGTTTGGAGTCTGACTTGGTTTGATATTAACAACAAGTATTTGTGTAGGAGTCTCCCTAATTAAACTGAAATGTCAACTTTATGCCTCTATGTGATTTTATTTTCTAATTTAAAGTTCTGTTCTGCAGGAAGGGCTTTAATTTAAATAAATCTCTCGGGGGAAATGTATTTATTTCTTGAATTTCAAGTAAGTTATTGTCTTTGGAATAAACAAGCCATGCAATGGAACTAGATTGTCTTGAATGTATGGAATGGAAGTTGGAGTGTTGAAGAACTGCAGACAAGGGGAATCTTCAGCCCTGACCAAAGGCTATGAAGCTGGGGATTTCAGGGCTTTCTTGCTATGTTGCTGAGAAACTGCAGAGATTAGATAGAGACCCCATAGATTTTGCTTTTGCAGACAATTTTAAAACATTGGAACTTTTCATTTCTGAATTTGGATAGAATTTTGACATGTCTGCATACCCCCGTGAAATGTGATGACCTTTCAACACAAAGCTCTGATAAGCACATGCTGAGCTGATTTTGGAATCAGGACTACACAGGGAAAGGCTGAAATGGTTGGGACAGCTCAGTCTGGAGAATAAAAGTGCAGAGGAATTTTATCTGTAAGTATTTGATGAAGGAGATTAAAAGACAGAGTTGCACTTTTCTCACTAGTGTCCAGTGAGTGCACAAGAGGTTATGGGTCTCAAGTAAAATACAGGAAATTCAGTTTAAACATGAGAAAAAAGCTTTTTCACTGTGAGAGTGGCCAAACTCCAGCACAAGTTGCCCAGAGAGCTTATTTAGACTGTTTGAGTTATTATAAAAGCAGCTGGACATGGCCCTCAGCAGCCTGCTTTCACTTACTCTGCTTTGACCAGAGAAATGAACTAGTTGAACTCCAGAGGTGCCTTGCCACTTCCATGCTTCTGTGATGCTGTGAAACTCCGGTGTAGCAATGTGATTCCATGTGGCTTTTCCTTTGTTCCCCTGCTCTGTAGGTTATTGGTTCTTTTTGAAATATGCATCCTGCTGTATCCAAAATCTATTGGTGTGCTCCCTTGCCTGTCTCCCCGTCAGACCTCCCGGGACTGGCTCTGGGGGGGCCAGCCTCTCCCCCTTCCTTTTCCTTATAAGCCTATGCTGGCAGGAGTTCGGGGTCTCCATCTTCGAGCCTGCCAGCCCTTACTCCCTTCCCCTGCTTTCCTCTCCCTTTCCTGTCCCTGCAACCCCCACCTAAGGACCCCAAATAAACTTCCCTGGCAGAACGTAGATGGAATCCAGTTCGTTCTTTCGTCCCACTGCATTTCTTGCTGAATTTCTGTGGCCGGAGACCCACACCACGCTGAGCGCTCCCCGGGGGCCGCCCGGCCCGGACTTGGTGGAGATCCATTTACGGGGAGACCTCGTTTTGGGATGCTGCCAGGTTCTGCCGTCCCCCAGCAGAGAAAAATATCACTCCGGGGGATCTTAGTCCCTCCACAACCATCCCCAGCTGGGGTTGCTGCAGGAAGGGGACTTTTTAATCTGGGAGCTGATGTTTCAGCCTTCCTAGCCATTCCAGCATGATGCAGATGATGCAGTGCCATCACTTTCATGAGGGTTTTGAAGTGGGGATCTGTGCCTTAAACATTAGATCTCCTTTTCACTGGGGGATGTTCTGAAATCTGAAAGTGGTTTTGCATTAGAAGAGAACAAATAGTTGAAATACTGACCCCAGACAGGTCAATGGCAAAATTCCCAGCAACTTTAATGGATCAAAGAATCCACCAATGTCAAGGTACTTGTAACAGCAATGCATCTATGTTATGTCTGAATCTTGTTTACAACCTTTTGTAGTATTTGTCTTTGACAAACAATAATTACAGAGCTATCTGAGTGCCTAACTGCCTTGATGCAGATCTATTTGCTAGTGATTCCTGAGGATTGTATTTAAAAATGAAGCAACGCCATTCACAGTAGGACTATATTTATAGCTATAAGAAGTGCACCAGACTTTAAAAAAATTGCAAACTTTTCCATTTTTGCACAACTGAGAGACTTATATAAGCAGCTTGAGAAATCTAAAAGACAACTCCAATATAATCCTAAAAGCTGGATTAAGAGTTGTATTTTTATATTTGCAATATTAATAGCTGATTAATATTGCACCTTAATAGACAAGGAGGGAGTATATATATTGAAAATTATCATCTTGAAAAACTTGTTTTCTTGAATTTCATGCCCAGCATTATTATACTAGGTTCTTGCACTAAGTGTTTCTGAGAAAAATCCTAGAGGATGTATTTATCCATTGTTACTGGTGAGATTAGCTGGGCTTTCAAACTGGAAGTTTAGAGATGCAGGATTTGCATATATATGACCACTGCATGTACAGTGATACTGCACATATGCATTCATCACAAGCAGTTCAATGCAGTGTAGAAGCCTGTCTTAACTGGGAGCAATCCTTTGGGTTTCAGGGTCTTCATGTCCTAAAAATGGGGTGCTTAATGCCTGGCAAGAGCTGAAAAGATGTCCTGGAAGTACAAAACCTAAGCATAACCCAATTGTACTCTACACTGAAAATTGTCAGACATTTGCTAGATAAAGCTATGAAAAGGATCCTTATCTAAAAATTAGAAAATTGTTTTCTTATATTTTAATTTTTCATCGTTCATTACCAAAAATTATTAGGAAATATTTAAGAATAATTGGCATTAGAATAGATCAATATAAAAAAAAGAAAGCATAAAGGTGAACGCATAAAAGTTTAGTCACAGTATTTGTTTCTTGCCTCAGCACCGTGAGATCATCTGTTGCCTTTCATCTGTGTCTGCAGCTCCAGTGCAGTCTGTCCCCTTGCTCCTACAGCTCCTCCAGCCTGGGCAGAGCAGGCAAACCCCTTCATCTTGCCTGTCACTGTCTGTGTCAATTCAGCAACAGAAAGAGGCTGAATCACGAGCAGAATCAGGTGCTTTCTGTTCCACTTCCACATATGTAATATTTAGAACATTTTAAATTAAATTAGTTGTTCGTACAATGTTCAGAGAATTAATCCTGTGTTAGAAAATGTTTAGCCTTTTCCTTTCTACCTTCCCCATCTCCTTGAGAAATGTTCCTAACAATCACTCTGGGGTTTGGAGTGGTGGAAGATATATTTTGATAGATATTTTCTTGAGCAAGATATTGAACATCCATAACAGTTCTTCATATATATGTTATTAGATATAGCCATTTCCAAAGAACAAAGCAGAGGACTAATTTCCTAGCTAATTTGTCTTCTCTTTACTATGAACTAGGATATTTTTCCAATCCAAAGCCTGCAATCCACCCATGTTCTCTAAGTAATATCTGTAATGTTGTTCCTTACAAAGAGTGACAATGCCAGCAGTTGCTCCTTGGCTGTATTCCCAGCAAGTATAATTTAACAGGTGAGAAATAAAGTATGTGAGTGAGATAACAGTGTGATACTCTAAATTTAGATCATATTTTTTTGTAAATTGTAATTATTCTTTCTGTTTTTCCTCAGTAGGCACAGAAAATTTCAGTATCACCTTTATTAAAAACTAAGAAGGTTCTGGAGTTTGACTGAAAAGAAAAAAAATGTTCTATCTTGTTGCAAGTTGTTATAAATCAAAGAACAATTTTGGTTTGTTTTTTTCACAGCCTTCTTATGAAAGACAATTGCTTTGGAGCTAGTGTTAAGAAAGATAGCCAGGAGCCAGGGTGTTACAGTAAATTTTGCTTATAGATCGTACTTGATTAATTTCCTATTTTAGCTGACTGAAGAGTTTATTTCTGCTCTGCAGGAAGTCTGCTGCAGGGTAGTGAAGACATTTAATTTTCTGCCTTGACTCAGCTTGGACAGATCCAAGAACATTAGGTCTACTCAGTACGTTCTGGAAAACCTTGACACCTAAATGCTTTTTTCCCACCTTTCTATGTTTTGTTGAAGTCACTGGCTGTGTGTGGGATTATATGTTGATTCTCAATTTTCTCAAGCCCTGGTAATGGCATTTTGGAAAAGAGGAATTTGGAAAAGCTCAGGGTCTTTTTTGGTGTACTGATAAATGGGCAGTTGTTAGGTTTCCACAGAGGAGTGCACTGAGGTCATGCATCCAGTAGGAAATCTTGTTTGGGTGCCTCGTACACAAAGTGTCCCCAGAAGTTCAGACCTTTTTTCATGGAGACAAAAGATTCCTTTTATTTGAAAAGGCACATCTTAAGGCACAGCAGAAGACACTGTTGTAATTAAGTGGTAAGTCTAAAAGTAGTTTTAAATGTGATGAACTTAGGATTCTGGAGCTGCAATCCTTAATAGGCAACAAGATCATTTAACATCGGGGTAAAACTTGATGTTAAGACAGGACGTACAGTTCTACATCTTGTAGATACTTTTGGAAGTCTTAACCATTGGCTTTATGGCCAAGAGTTATTATACCTTGTAGTTTCTTTTGGAAGTCCATTGGCTCAACAGCCAAGAGTAATTATGGAGCAACTGTGATGATCAGATTTTGCCATAATATTAATATAGTCTGTTCATAAAGAGATAATGATTAGTGTTTTCCAAGAGAGTAGTCTATCTGGTCTTACATAAAATGCCATCCAATCCGATATGTAAAATGCTAATTGCCATTGTGTTGGAGAGAAAGTCAAAACTCCAATATTCTGCATCACTTTATCAGTTCTATTACAGTGAAGATAGGATGTAGCTCTTTGTGTGTCAGAGGTGTATCTTAATTTCCAAAGGCTTTTTGTTGCAGAATTGGAAATGAAAAGAGGCTCTGAAGGATATCTCCCTAAACTTGTTTAATGTGTCTATATTTTGTAAATTTATTTGGAAGTAAGTTTTTAAAGCCAAATATCATTATGCTATAATGGGCAACACTGAGCTTCTTTGATTAAAGATGTGTTATTACTTGGAGCCTATTAAAAAAAAATTAAGCATCTCAGCCTTAGATTTTGAATTGAAATATGTAATGATCCATGTATTCTCTGCTCTGAGTAGCCTGTCAATCGATATGGATTTCAATACTCTTATCTTTTAATAGCTCCCTTTCCTTACCTTTTGTTAGCATTTGCCATTTTGATGGTCTCCACAGCTATCTTAAAACCTAAGCACCTTCTCAAAATTTTATGTTAAGAGTATAATAATAAAACTCAAACAACAGGAAGTCATAAAACTTATATTCATGTTTTCTTTCCATTTTAACGAGCTGGAGTTTGATATTTTTCTTTCACCACTGTCTCTTTACTTCAGGAGTGATCCCAATGGTTTCAGTAAGAATTCTTGAAGAACAGAGTAGTATTCAGTCAATAAAATAGAGAGTACAGCCTCAGAATGCATCTATTTTCCAGTATTATGTATTCCTATCGTAACCATCTTTAAAATAGGAAGAAAAAGGTATAGAAAAATCCTATGGTGCTAAACTTCCCTTCATATTCATGGACAACCTAAGGGATAAAAGAGAAGTTGATCACTAAGGCAGTGTTTTCAGTATTAGCCACCTTTTATCTTAAAAAGAAAGAAAAGTTGGTTTAGTTTCAGCCTCTGAACTTTTCTTTCAATGATGGCTGCCCATTCAGTTTAGAATATCAACTATTATATACTTATACAATTCATCACAATGCCTGAAATTAGATATAAGTAGAATTACACGACTTAGCATTTCAGAATCTTTCAGCTATTTTTTTAATATACAATACTTGGTTATATGGTAGGCTGAGAAGGAGGCTGGATCAGAGATAAACTAATCTGTGGATATCTTGGCAAAGCTTCTTTATTGCCCTCCACCCCAGAGAAATAAGTTTGAAGATTCTACATTTTTGTGAAAACATCTTAATTGGAGAAAGGGAAAGGACCTGAAGTGCTGCAGGGGGCGGGGGGACACTGCAGACACTGAAGCTTTGAAAATACAGAGATAGACACTGCTGTGGATTTTGACCATGATGCTCAGTGTCAGGGATTACTTTTTTTAGTGGCTTAGAGAACTGTTAGTACTTAGAGAGAAGCTTGATCAGTCTTTGCTCTGACTGTTGCAGCTTTCTGTAGGTGGCTACAATTTATTAGCTGGCAGGACCATGGTATGTTTCCTAGAGAAGGAACAGAGAATATGTCTGCCTGTTGACGCTCCACAGTGTTGTCTGGAAGAAAAGCAGAGTGTAACTACCTCTCCTCTGCGGTGCTGACGATGAAGGGTTGAGCTCTATGATTTTACAGGAGCTGGCTGTGAGAATGTAGTGAGCTAGTTTATTAACCTTGTTGCTCTTCTTGCTCAATGATCTTGTCTTTTTATAAATTTCTAAGCCTTACAGCTACATAATTCTGTCATAGTGTGGCTCAGTTTGGCACTTGGTCATGCAAGTAAGTACCATGTAACCATGACATGCATTAAATATCTCATCTATAACCTGTAGTGGATGTCTGATCCACCAAGAGGGTTCATCTGGACTCTGGTCTGCTGCTGACTTCCATGTAAAGGTCTCCCTAAACTGGGCAGGTCTGAAATTTTATTCATATCTATCCAAAGCTTTTGGGGCAGAAAATGAACTGTTGTGCCTACTGAGATCAACTGCTCACTCTAAACACGTGTCATCACATCACTCATCATAGCAGGAAATTTAGGTTAAGATACATGCCATGGTAAAAATTTGGGCACTGCTGACCTTCCACCAACTGGACAAACTCTCCTGGCTTCTTCACAATTCATATATTAGTGTCTCAGCTCACCTCAGGTGTCAGTTGGGAGAGTAAATATTCACATTGCTTACCACAGAGAAAGGCAAACTGTCAAAGGAAATGTTAAACAGAACTTTACCTGAAATTGCAAACATCAGTATGCTGAGTAGCTTCAAAATAATGTAATATGAGAGATAAGGTGGTTTACTCATGAATGAAATATGCATTCTACTGACAACAAGGAAAAGTGAGAAAAACAAACATTTAATATACAGAGGATTTGAAATTCCTCTTAAGAAATCACTGGCAACTTGGCTCACCTAACAGGTGAAAAAGTAATGCTGTTCAGGGCCTGAGTTTCAGAAAAGGTCCTGAGGCATGTGGAGGTGACATTTTCTGCACAAGTATGTTCATTGAAAGCAGAACAAGTGATATAAAGTTGTTTACTCTGGCAAGTTATTTGTGCACAGGTTTGTTTTCCCAGTCTTGATATTGGAAGATGTCAGCTTATCTCTCACTCTTCACATCTCTGTTCTGACGTTTTTCTGTCATTTTTTGACATGACAAATGTGAGTGGCTGTGGGGACTAAGGCTCCAGCTATGTGCCTCGTGCAGCTTCCCCAAGAGGCCAGTCTGCACTGGCTGCTGTCCTAGGGATGGACACGGTGTCTCTGCTCCTCAGTAGTGCTACCAATGGCATTGTTTCCAGGCTTGCTGTCCCTCTGGAAGGGAAAAGTGGTGCTGACAAGAGTTTGTAGGCTGGAAAAATGCATAGTTTTCCTGTTGCTAAGCATGCTGTGAAGAAAGGGGGGAATTTGTGGGTTTATTTTTTGACAGTCAGCTTTAAGATTTAAAGAAACATTAAAAAATACATAGTTTCATTGAAAGTCTCCAGTCTGACTTTCAGGCATGTGATTTGAGGATGGTGAGAGGATGGTGACCTTCTGGGGGTGTCAATCTGCAATGAATCCAGTTCTGGGGTATAAACCCACTAATATCATTGCTTTAACTAGGAAAGGTGTGATTGAGTGACAGAGGAATTAAAGTGGCTGTAGGAGTTAAAGTGGCTGCAGGCCACCTCTGTATGGATATGGATGTTCACCTGATCCTGAAATGCAGAAGTAGCTGAAGGGCTGAACCTGTCCCATTGTGCCTGCAGCTGATGGCGTGTGTCCTGCTGGAATGGTGGTGAAGCCCCTCTGTAATGACCAAGAATTTGTGCATGTTTTAGTTGTGCCATTTCTACCTTCTTAATATTTTTCCTCTGTGGGTGTAAACAAACCAAATATTTCTGTGTGTAAAAGTGGATCAGCTGTGGTTAAGAATGCCTTCTGCACCAATACGTACAATTAAAAGCAGATTCTTTGCATGGGTGTAATGTCTGAGAAGTGTCACTGTCTGGGTAAATTTATAGCAGTTTATTTTATCATTATAGATACAAAAGACATATTGAGTAAGTTGGTGCTAAATAGAGGTATAAAACAGAAAGAAACCTCATGCAAATGGCTGGCAGCAATAACTCAAAATCAAATCTATCAGGGAGCTTGAGAGCCAGGCAAGTAGACAGCACATCTCAAGGACAAACCAAACACCCATCTCCTCCGGGTGCTCTCATGGGGGATGTCACTTGCTCACTGTCCACATGCACCAAAATCCTCCACCTGACCCCCTTCCCACCAGCATCGCTTTCCTCAATGATGGGAAATAGCCTCCTGCACGAGGGACCCTGTGTTTTGTCCCTTCTTTGTTCAGTTCCACAGTTGCCTTCCTGCTCCTAATGCCGACAGTCCTTTCCTTAAAGTGCTGGAGTGTTTTTAGCTGCTGAAGTGCCTGGTGCTCAGTGGAACAGGATACTGAGCTCTGTCTGGCAAGGTCAAGCCCTCTTCCTCACTCCACCAGTGCTCTCTCCATCCAGTGCTACCATTTCCCTCTTGCTTTTTTTTCTTATCTTAAAGTGATAACTCAAAGACAAAAGTGCTTCTAAAAACATAGTTATTCTAGGCCTATCCTAAAGGGTCCTTGGAGATGTGGAAGCCTTGGCCTTCAGAAGCTTTGGAAGCACCGAAATAACAATTTTTCCAGCTGCAACTGAAAAATACACAAGTTACAAATACTTTTGTTAAGGTGACTGATCATGCTTGACAAAGAGCTGACTGGTGAGCCAGCACAATCTCCTTGGGAGAGCTACTATGTACTGGCAGTGAGGTAAACCAGCTGTCAGCCAGCGTTCAAAAAAAAAGACATAAATTTTGTACAGCACAGCAGCACAGCCTTACACCATTCTGGGGAAGGGAGGGAAGTTATCAATGGGCTGCTGAGGTCAAGAGTATGTTTGGGACCCAGTAGGAAATTTCCTTTTGCTAAGCCAGCTTTTTGGGCATGAGCTGCTGGTGACCAAGGGTCATTGGGTTGGCTCTCTGCCTCCTGTGCTGGAAGCCAACACAGTGCTGGTGGCTGGCTTCAAACACAGGTGATTTTCCATAGGCCATAGGAACAGAATATAAAACAGTGGAAAACAGGGAATATCACTGAGAAGCTTCTTTTACTGGAATTAGTCATCAACTGATGTACTCAGCTGCAGTTTGGCTAATGCCCACAGGCTTTGAAGGTGCTTATCAGGTTGAACTCTTCATGCTTTCCTATGTCTTTATCTGATTCCTTTCACTACTGCAGTTGGTTTGCCTCAAAATAATAGATAATTCAGCAGGGTTCAAGTTGTTTTTTCATCTTATTTTAAATCTCCCTTCCACATTAAAAATGGTAACCCAGAGCAGAACCATTGATTTGTGAGAAGAATTTTAAGAACTACACTTTAAATACTCATTCAAAAAGTACACAGTTGATTTTATCCAGACACCTTAGATACATCATTCTTATTTCTTGCTCATCTCATTCTTGCATTTAGTTTTTGTGACCTTCATGCAATATTTAAACCATGTTTGGAAAGCTATCACAGTGAATTGAAGTAGAAGATGTGAAGAGCTATGAAGATTTATGTTGGTGCATCAATCAGAACCTCTAGATTGTTAATTTTCTTTCTTTCTTTTTTTTTTTTAAAGATCTGGCCCATCATGACTTATCTGAGTACTATTTGTGGAGTTTTTATTTTATGTATCTGGTTTGGATTTTTTTTTCTTACTTATTATGGATAGGTAGAATGAAATTAGGTAGTGTAGAAACAGGTAACAACATAGTCAGAAACAGTGGAATTGATATATCTGAATACCTTGAAGGTTGCTCTTCAGTCACAGTGTCTATCTACAGACATGGTTCATTTAAGATTGCTATAAAGCTGGAAGTGTCTTAAAGATGTTTAACTAACACACTTTTCAGAGCAAAGACAGACCAAATAAAAATGTATTCACTTCATCAGAACAAGGAACAAAAACCTGGAAATCCAGAGAGCTGGTTTTGGCTGAATGTCATAAATATGCAAATTGTATGACTTGGAAATAGAGGCAACAAAGAAAGGAAATAATCCTTATGGCTCTGACTCAGAAGAAGAAATCTTCCCTTAAATTTGCTATTCTTTTTTGACTGCCAGCTCAGTCAAAGAAGCTTGTGACAAGAAGCGGAATGGATTGGGGGAAATAACTATTAATAAATGTGATAGGTGCAATAATGTCTAATTGCCCCTGGTGTGTGTTCAATGAACTCTTATTGTACAAATGCAGTGGAAAGAAATATGTCTTGTAAAAGATACATAAAAAATAAAAATTTAGCAGCAATCCTCAAGCATTGCTCAGAAGCACAGGTTAATCTGGGAAAAAAATTAAAAACCTTAGGGTGTTGTGGTTTGGTTTTTTGTTTGTTTGTTTGTGTTGTCGCTGCTGTTTTTTCTTCCTTCAGTATTTTGGTTAGAAAATTCACACTTGAATCTGAAGGAAGAGTTACACAGTGCCAGTTAAAAACCAGACTCTGGGATTTACAAAGCTGAGCTGTGCCACAGACATTTCTCCACATGGTTAAACACTGCTGCAAGTCCTAAAAGGTCAGTGGCAGTGTTGCAGGAACACCTCTGAAACACATTGAAAATGTCCTGTCTCCATTTCATCACTCAGAACATTTGTGCTGTATTGCCCTTGCAGCTGAAAACTGTTTGTTTTCCCAAGATACATTGTTGTACTTCCCGGAACATGCTCCTTGTTTACTGGGAGTAAACAGTCCAGGGGAATGAGTGCTCAATGTGATGGGCAGAAATGGGATCAAGTGAGACATCCAATGATACTGGACGCAGTAAAAGCTGTTCTTTTGCTCAGAGTGAATGTTAATGATGTTTCCACAGTTCATGAATAAACTCACTCAGAACACAAAGTTCTCAGGGGAAAAAGAGCAATCTTTCCTATTAAAGAAATATATCTATGTTGCTATTGAATCAGAAGTCACAAGTAGCAACAACAGTTGCTGACAGTAAAGTTTGTTTTTTTTTTTTTAAAGTGTATTTTTTTTTGTGCAATCAGTTCAAAGTGCTAAAAACATCTATGCAGAAATATCCTAGCTCTATATGCTGCCAGCATGTTGTCCAAGCCCATGGCATCAGGATATCAGCCAGCTCAGATCTCTCTCTGTGTCAAGATTTGTTGACTTCCCTGGATCCAGTTCAGGGCTTTCCTGGCTACACCATATGCCAAGATTTTCCTTCTGTGGGTAGCAGGGAAACGAGACATGCGGCACATTATTGTGCCAATATGCAACCCACCAGCAAAGCTGCAGTAGTCTTGCAACCCACACCCAACTTCTGCTTCCTCTTCTCTCTGGCGCTGTGACATTTGGTCTAAGAACGTCTCCCATGAAAACATCCTTGACCTGGTCAGCCCTTCCCTTTTTTTTTTGAATGTGGAAGTAATTAATGATCTCTCATATCTGATCACTGGCAAGGAGGTCTCTCACATATCTGTGCATTTATAGCTTGGAAAAAAAATATATATTTGGTATGTAATTTGGATTTTGGTGTGAAACAGCTGCAGCCTGGAGCAGGTGAAGATTTTGGCATCACAGAACTTTGGTCAAAGTTCAGACCAGGCAACTTTGGGGAGGATGCAGTTGCAAGTTCACACCAGCACCTTTTTCAATTGCTCTGGACTGCAGTGGGAGAGATGAAGCTCTCATGAGCTCTGACAAAGGTGAGTTTTGAGGATGCTTCTGAGTGCCACTTCATTTTCATGCTGACAGTGGACAAGGCTTCTGAACACTCTAAAATTCAATGCATCATACTGACATGGAAGAGGGGATTTGGGTGGGTTTCATGCCTTCCTGGTCATGCTGGTGGCAACACAATGCCATTGGCCCTGCTGTGCTTTGTTTGCCATCTCACAGTGGCACCCACGAGGCTCTACAGGTGGTGTGCCACACATGGATCTCTTTTCCCATCAAACTCCAGGAAAAGGTAAGAATCATAAAGATATAACAGCTTGCTGTGATGTCTTAAAATGATGGTAATTTCTAAATGCTGAATTTTTAGGTTGCCCACTTGTCTTTCAGGTGTAAGTATTATTGGTAATTTCTGACAATACTGCCCCAAGTCTGCCTTTAGAGAACACACTGGAGAGCTGCAGACTAAAGCTTTAAAGTGCAAAATATTAACTCTAAGTCAAATCTCTGAGATTTCAATTCATGTCCACTGTGATAAAAATATATGTATATAGACTATACTGCATATAAATTCATTGTGGTGGACATATAGCCTTGTTTTCCTCCTCTAAAAAGAAACAATTTAATTAAGGAAGTATCGAGTAAGAATGTTTTTCTCCAGCTATAATTTACAGGAAAAGCATGCTTCATGATAAACGGGAGCTAAAACCTGCCTTGAACAGCTTACAGCCTAAATAGACAGATAATATAGCTGGAGACAGACTCAATCATTCAATATAGGGCAAAAAAAGGGATTTTTGAGTGTGGATTTGATTTTACTCAGTATGTTTTTGTGTTTCCAAACCATTCAAGTGTGGGTATTCTGTCTCCTTATCTGGGTTATAGAGTAAGGCAAGTTTTCCTAAACAGGCCGCATCAATCCAGGCATTCCAGCTAAAATTCTCAGCGCAAAGTCCTGCAAACTGCTGGAAATAATTCATTATTAGACATCCTTTATAATTTCTGAAGCAAAGCAACAGATAGGAACAGGAACATTGCATAGCATTTTAGTGATGTTTTTATTGGACAGAAAGAAAATATATGTCTAACTTTTAGTTGAAGGAATTTCTTACAGTTATGTAGTTAACTTCTAATTCATTGCCAAAATTTATTTGCTGTTAGGTGACATTGACTGCGTTGACCAATGGCTCAGATTATTTTTTAAGGAACAATTTTATAGCTGAAAAGACCACATATTACAGAGCCATTTATAAAGTTTAAATGTCTTAAGCTAACAATGTGTGATTGCACAGCCAAAAGTGAAAACATTACAGCTTGCTAGGAGAACTCATAACTCTAATACATGGTTATGAAATTGGGCTCACGACAATGAAAACAGAGCTTATGTCAGCACACTCTCTGCAAGGAAGCAGCAATTGTAATAGAAATCTCTGTGCTTCATCTTGCTGAGGTGCTTGCCTTGTGCCTGCTCCCTGATTGTTCTGATTTCATGCAGCCACACTGTGAAGCTTTTGTATGAATATTTAAAACCACAATTTGCATTACGCTGGTGCAGTTGTGCGAGGGACTGTACAAACCACATAGTGAGAGCAAGTCTTTCTGCCGTGAGTTTAAATTTTAAATTGACAAGAAGACAGAAAGAGTGGGAGAGGAAAGACAGGCAGAAGGAAAGAGGCACATCTACAGTTTCCCTGAAAATATGTAGCAGAGAGACAGAGAGACAGTACTTCTGAGCCTTGTGTCCTACTCATTCCTTCTCTAGGAAGCTTATTCATGTCTTTGGGTTGTGATAACAACATTAAGCACACTTGATAATTTACATATTTACTCCTTAACTAGATATTGGATAATTCAAAGTCACTGTATCTGTTCCTGTTGTAAGGAATATCTCATCAACAGGAGAAGCAATGAAAATATTTCATTCGCAAAAGGAAGCCCACAAAGAATCCATTTTAAAGCCACAGGACTATCATATCTTGTCCTGATTTGTGGGCTTTTATGGTTTTATGGTCTGACCCGTGGTAGCTCCATTTTTGTATTATCTGGTGCTCAACTGCCAGTATACAGTGACACCTGCAATTTCACAACAAGGCAATGAAGCCACTGAAAAATTTAACACTTTTTTAATGGATGAGACTGATAATGATGCCAGTGGTTTCTATGCAGAAGTGATAATCTTTTCTTCACTTCTTTTTAATCAGCATCATTCATCTATGTCATCATGAGTTCTAGAACTACCTTCAAGAGCATATTTATTTTGGGAACTAGGTACAGAAATTTGTAATTTGCTATTCCCAGACCATATTTTATTAATGGCTTAGATGTTGCCAGTTATTACTTCAATAACCTTCCATTCACGCAGCTAAAATGCAGATGATATATTTGTCTCATAATGGTTCTTCATCAATTAATTGGCAAGGCTAGAGATGCTTTGAGCCAAATGAGAGCCAAATGATAGCCAAATGCTTTGATGAGCTGTGAGATCGGAACGCAAATGTGAGTGAGAAGCACTTGTTTGGTATGTGTATAAAGGAAAGTCAACTGAGAGACATATTTTTGAAATGAAAAAACACATCAGAATTAAACTTCATAATGATGTAGACCGTAGTTAATATGGTATTTAATTTTCTTCAGTGTATCCTAGTGTTTCTACTGTGTATTCAGACTGAGACAAAACTTCACTGGCTGTATAGAGTGGAACAGAATGGAATGGAATGGAATGGAATAGAATATTTAATTTGGAAGGGACCTAAACTGGTTGTCTAGTCCAAACAGCCTGCCCAATGCAGGGCTGATGAAAAATGAAATCATATTATCATGGTTTAACAGAATTTTATTATTATATTTTGGAACAGGCTTCCTAGGGAGGTGGTCAATGCCCCAAGCCTGCTGGGATTTAAGTGGCACTGGGACAATGTCCCATATAACATATTTTAGAGGTACACATTCTTGCAGAAAAGTGCATGTGTTTTTGAGAGCTTGCATGGGTGGATGTAGCTGTCTGTCTATCAATCTACAGCCTTGTCCACTTGAGGATTTAAAGACTATTTCTTTCCTAAAGGACATGATCACATAAAACTTCACACTGCCAACAAAGGGAGTGTTTAATCCATATGCAACAGTACTTGTGCAATGTGTGGGTAGATCTAATCTTTCCTAGTACAAGGCAGTAAGACAAATGCTTTGTACAGACATTTCTATATGTCGCTGTTAAATATATATTTACACCTATTCATGTGTTTCTATATATAAAAGGAAGTGATTCATGAAGGCTTTTCAAAGTTCAATCTAGGGCTGAAGACAGTGTTTCATTAGAGGCAAAAAGAGTTGTGTTTGCCTTTTATGCAACTGAAATGAAGAAGTTTTAGGGTCCACCCCTGTGATTCTTTTCTGCTAGCCATGTAGCTCCCAGAAGGATGTTATGTACGTGATTTGACCTGAATTTTCTCATTTATTACCCATTCTCATAGCCATAATTCTAAAACACAAAGGAAACCACCTTGTGCTTTGTAATAAAGTCGTAGCAGATAGTTCTAAAACATTACCCATACATACACACCAAAGGTCAGTGTTTAAACTGAAAAACAAATCATGTGTGTCAAGGTAGAACCACTACAGGAATTTACATTTTAAAAAATCTGTAAAAATGTGATATCAAAAATATAAACTGTGTCTTGTTGTAGTAGAAGGTGCCTATATTACTGGTCTTTTCTTGCCTTTTATATATTGTTATAACCACTTCTGCATAGCAAATGAATAGTATTATCATCTCCAGGAGAAAGAAATTAAAGGAAAAAAAAGAAGAAAGCCCAACAACAGACACTTCTTAATCATCTTGCTTTAAGAGATATGCTAGTTGTGAGCCAACAGTGTGTGTGGAGAGAGATAATTAGAAGAAAAGCAGAGATTAAACAAGAAAATTTAATTTATGTGTAAAAAGGCAAACACACTAAGATAAATGTTTAATCCAGACTATTTAACTATTTCATTGTTCAGTTCCCTGGTTGAAATAGAACTGAATGAATAGAAACAGAAGCTCATGGTCTCTTTGTGCTTTCCTAACTGTATCCACTTGTCTCCTGTTTTGTTTTGGGATAACAAACTCCAAAAGGTAAGCTTCATTTTCCTCACTTTCCCACTACATTTGATGAGGTCCCTTGAGCGCTGATACAGAAAAGTATGTGAGTAATTATAAAGATGAAGAGTAGTTGCCCTTCATGATAATTCATCACATTATCTATACACAGCCCAGCAAATAATTTTTTCCAGGAGAATCAGATTCTGAAGTGAAAAACTAGCCAGGGAAGAGTTCTGGAGAGCGTGATATGGAGTGCTTTTAGAGAGATTAATAGCTGCAGTGGCCCCCAAAGCAAGTGAGGCTTTGTAGTCCTTGGCTTAATTCCTCCTCTTGACCTCATAGATATTTTAAATATTTTGTAAGAAAGGTGCTTCTGAAGTTTCAGGGAGACAGAAAAGCTGAAAGCACAGTGTGAAAATGCTGCTGTTTCTGGACAGCCATAGGGTGTGAGTTGTGGAAGCTGTTCTGCTGTGCTGCCATCATGTCAGTTGCTGTTCAAAGACCATCCAAGAACTGGGGTGCTTCCCCTGAGACTGCTGCTAGACCAACAATAAGTAATAGGACAGGTAAGGTCTGGCTGCAGAAGATATCATTGAGCCAGAGAGAGATAGCTTTGGACTCTTAATTAACTAAATGGCTCTTTCCTAAATCAACTCCATTGCCAAAGAATGAATATTAAAAAGGAACAAGTTGAAAAGTGTCAAATTAATCCTGAGATATATCCCTAGAATACAGTGACAACACAGTAGCTTGTGTTTTATGAATATTACAACTTCTGCTACCTGACTGGAGGCTAATTCTTAATCTACCATGCCAAGGCTGCTTTACAGTGTTCTGTAATAATCCAGGATTATTCAGTAGCCAAAAAATGCACCCATAAAAGTCAAACACATTAAGAGCATAAAAATACTTGCAAAACCCAGTGAAATTCAGGATGTACAGGGCACATGAGACCTTGTAGGTTTGGGACCTGAGGCTCACGTAGCTCCTGTAGAGGTTCCAGCATTTTTCTTGACTGCCCTTCTTCTGTGTGATATTATTGACCAGGTCATGATTTACAGCAGTGTAATCAAATTGAAGAGCCAGACTTTAGCAAAGTGAAAACACAAAGGACTCTGACTAGCTCTGAATCTCAACACATGTAATACTTTACTGTTAGAGCTATTTGAATATTTATTGGGAAAGGGAACACACTAATTAAAACCATAATTTTTGATTATAATAGATGTGAATTTAAAGTCTGCCTGGAACAAAAATGTCATAGTTCTGCTATCTGGTCTTGTTAACCTACTAGTGAAGTAAAAAATATTGAATGCAAGAGAGTTCTAGTTTTGCCATTTTTTCCTAATTTAATTGAAATCTTTTTTCTAAGACCTGTTTAAGTATAAGCCACACTGAAGTATTGAAAACTGGCGGGGAAAACACTGTGATGAGGATTCACTGATTTGCTGATTTTTTGTTCTCTGTGAAGAGGAGGGCTCAGCTGTAGTTGCTGCAAGTGGAGGTTTGTTCTCAGTCAGAGGATGTCAGGCACCAGGATGTCAGTCAGATCTGGGGCAGTTGCTTCCATTCATGGTAGAAGGTTTAGGGATTTCCTGGTTTCAGTGAATTAAAAATGAAATAGTGAAAACAAGTCTTGGCAGGGCTGTGAGATGGAGTGATGGGAGAGTGACAGGAGCATATTACTACATGTGTTAACAATTACCATCATGTGTAATTTCAGGTAAAAGGAAAGGCGAACAAGCAAAGGCTGTTAAAATCAATAGTGATCTGATCCCAGGTTAACTTATATTCCTCAGAGAGGAATTTTTCTAATCTGACATGTGTGGAGCAGTCAACATGCTGGAGGGAAGGGATGCCATCCAGAGAATCCTGGATAGGCTTGAGAGGCGGGCCTATGCAAATCTCATGAAATTCACCAAGGCAAAGTGAAAGGTCCTGCACCTGGACTGGGAGAATCCCAAGTACAAACACAGCCTGAGCAGAGAATTCAAGACTAGCCCTGGAGAGAAAGACTTGGGGTTGTTGGTTGATAAGAAACTCAACATGACCCACAATGTGCATTGGCAACCTGGAAAGCTAACTGTGTCCTGGACTGCATCCATAGAGTGAGAGTTCTGGTGAGACCCTGCCTGAAATACTACATCCAGCTCTGTGGCCCCCAACATAAGAAGGACATAAGCCTATTGGAGTGAGTCCAGAAGAAGGCACAAATATGGTGAGAGAGCTTGAGGACCTCTCCTATGAAAATAGACTTGGTTGGTCTCATGTTGGGATTTGAGAGAGCTGACATTATTTAGTCTGGAGAAGAGAAGGCTCCGGAGAGACCTTAGAGAACCTTCCAGTACCAAAAGGGGGCTACAAGAAAGTTGGAGAGGGACTTTTCACAGGGGCCTGTTGAGATAGAACGAGGGGGAGTGTCTTTTAATGGTAAGAAGGCAAGTATGGTTTAGGTATTAGGAGGAAATTCTCTATTGTGAGGGTGGTGAGCCACTGGCACAAGTTGTGCAGAGAATCTGGGAAATCCTCATCCCTGGAAGTGTTCAAGGCCGGGCTGGATGGGACTTTGAGCAACATTTTCTAGTAGAAGGTGTCCCTGCCCATGTCAGGAGCATTGGAACTAGACAATATTTAATGTCCCTCTTCCAACCCAAACCATTCTATGATTCTGTGGTAATAAATCTGCTGTTATAACTGAAATCAGCCGCTAGTATCCGTGCATAAAATATCAGTGCAGCTAAAGAAAGGAATGTGCAGAGGCCATGGCAACTTGTTGAGAAGTGCAGGAGATGTGGGTTTTTCTTATCTAACTTTTAATGCCCTCAGTACAGCTTAGATGGCAACAGACTGAGCATGGAGAGCAATACTCAGCAGCTTAGCACAGAGTAAGTGACTACTTTTGATTGTCACTATAAACTCTACTCGCCATATTGACTCCATTTACTCTGTATAGATCTCAGCTAAAAATGCAAGTGTGTTAGTCATCCATCAGTATAGGACCTGTATCTCACTTGATAATATAGACTTTCTGTAGATAATGGCATTCTGTGTACCTTCTGATTGGAAGCAAATCTATGATACAGGTTTGATCTCTTTTTCACTGCAAATTAGATAATTGAAGCAAACATTGCTAATGTGCTCGTGCTGTGCCATGAAAGACCTGTCTATTAGGATATGAACCTTGTAGCCCAGTAGGGATGTGTGTATGTGTGTGTGGATAAGACAAAGCTCAGTTTAGTTTATGCAGGTGCATTGTGCAGGTGTCCTGAACCCTTCAGATAGTGAGGGAGTCTGTTTTTCTATGGTAAGGAAGGCCCAGGCAGCACAGGTGTATTCTCAGTGACTGAGCATCACAACACCAATACCTGGTGTTCCAAGTCATGTGAGACAAAAGGGGCTGCTGTGGACCATATGCAGTGACAAGGCCCAAAATCAAGTTTCAGAAGGAAAATATGCCTTTTTAAGGTAAGGAGAATGTGACTGCTGCTGTTTTACAGCACCATGTCTTCTCTCCTGCACTAGTGCTTTATACATCCACTGCAGCCAGCTCTAAACAGGCTGTGAAACCTGTGAGCTCCCAGCCTGGATGCAGACTACCAGAGGGAATCAGGTGCAGGAGCAAATGCTGGACTCCAACTGGATGCAAGATTGATCAGGCTTGAGGGCACATCTGTCTGGGGTGTGTCTGTGTCTTCCCACCTGTGCTAAGCCATCTGGACACTGTCCAGTTCTGATATGGAAGCCAAGCACTCACAGTTGATTAGAGAGCACCTGAGCCAGAGCTGGCTTGTGGCTGGCTAGCTTTGGGTTAAGAATGAGCGCCATCACCTTCCCATACATCCCAAATGCTCTTCTACTCAAGTCTTCTTGCTTAATGCAAGTTTTGGAGTTATCTATGGGGTTTTTTAAGCAAATTTTTTCTAGAGATTCCTGTCAACTTTCTTAAAGCTTCATCATCTTCAGACCCAATGATTACCTCAGAGTTTAACCCTCTGTGTCTAAAGGGTTTTCTCTTTAGAGGTCTGGGCGTATAAGTCCAAAATTCTGTGGCATTTGTGAGTTTGGGTGAGCTGACCTCTTTTCAGAAAATGTTGGGGGAAAAGTCAGGGCAGGGAGCTGCCTTCTGCAAAGCCAAACAGCAGCGTGGTTCAGCAGCTATGGTCTAGACAGTACTGCTTTAAGTTCTGCAACAATTTCCAAGTCCAAGGAAATGTACTGCATGATGTCCATTAGGCCCATTATAACTCTTATCTCTAGGCTTTTAACTGATATTTGGAATAGGAGAATGAGGTGAAGAACACTTCTATACTCTTCTGTGTGCCCATGCAAGGATCAAGGCCATGCTGAGCTGTTCATTTAGTGCAAAAGGAAAGTCTCTGCTTAGGAGCTTTACTTGAGGACCTTCAGGGATAAATCCTTTTATTGTGACCCTCCCATCTTCCTGTCTGCCATTCAATAACCAAGTCAATGCTTTAGATATGCCCCATTTGTGTTGTTCTTTGTGAAGCACTGACGGTGGATTTGGCAGCCCATAAAGAGCAGCAGAAGATGCTGCTCTCTGGTACTGCCAAGGTCGAGAATGTGGACATGGAGCATCGGCTGTGCCCTGGCTCAGCTCTCGTGTTTCTCACAGCAGATGTAACATCAGGAGCAGGGTCTTTCTGAAGCACTGAACTGCAGAGCACTCTAAGTGCTCTGAAGGAGTCAGTCTTTCAGCTGGGACTTTATGGTGGTGGACTTGAGGATCTGCCCAAAGACTTTGAGTATTTCTTTTGCAAGAGGGCTGCCAAGTCCAGTTGGAGGACCTAACTACTAATTATTATTCCTGGAAAGAACAGTCCATCTGTCACCAAGATTTATTTGGGAATAAATCTTAAACTACCTCTCGTCAGAAAGGGTAGTATCTGTCCGGTGTATATTCTCTAAGGATGGCAGGCTGACTAGATGTCAGTGTGGTCTAAATTTGGCCAAAAGGGAGAAAAACAAGAGTGATATGATTTTGTAAATATATGCATACATGTTTATGTACATATATATCTCTGTGTATCCACACACGTATGAATATACTAATAGATGTGTATTTACATGTATTGCATGCCAAGTCAAGGTTGCTGTCATTCCTTTAAGCCTGAATGTGTCGAGGGTGAAAACATTTGAAATCCTTCTTCCCTGGCCATTTTTTTCCCCCTAAACTCCTCTCCCACCAAACTATTGGAGTGACAGAACCATCCAGTATATTTAATGAAAATAGATATTTCTTTTAAAGAAACAATAAGATGCACCTTGAATTCAGATATGGACTCTAATTTGATATAAAATATCCTAATCAATAGAGCTTCAATTGCTACAATTTACAGTTAAGTTGTATTTTCATTTTTATGCTATTTGATTTTATTTTGAGCAGCAGTAGATTTTAAATCTGTCTCTTTATTCTTTTTGCATTCATTCCATTGGTGAAAGATATATTTTTTAAAAGACTTTTCAGGATTAAGCTTTTTAAGTATCACAAAAATAAATCTACCAACTTCATTGTACTGAAATATGACCTTTTCCTGCTGAAAAAATCTTAAAATAATTAGGTCAAAGTTTTTATTGTTGGTATTTGTGCTACAGTAATTCATGGCTGATAATTTAATTGAATTTTCATATGTATGAAGCAGATGTTATAGGTTCTCTGCTACATCACTATGGTAGTGTTAGTCATGCAGATTTATAAGAAAGCAATCTCTTATTGTTCCTTCCCACATTTATCTACATTTTGTGCTGCAGCTGATTTCACAATTGTCTCATTTAATTATGAATATTGACATCATTTACAGGATTTATGCATCTAATTAAGTTGGCTCTAATAGAGAAATTTCAGAAATAAAGCCAAGAGACTAATATATGTTTGCTAGTGGTTACATTGGTTTCCATTCTTCCACTTCAGCAAGAGGCCTGAGGAAAATAAGGTATTTGTCTCCTGATAACAGAAGGAGTCTCAAAATAAAATATTTTCAGTCACATTATATATGAAGGAATATTTTAAAATGTTGAATTTATTTTTAATAGTAAATACTGTGTAAAAGTAATAGAGCGGAATACAAAAAGAGGAGTGGTAGTGAAAACTGAAAAGCCGTGGCATAGAGGCAGTCTGTTGACCAAGGTCAACAATAACTGGTAAACTACTTATTAAAGTGTATATTTATTCATTGAATATGACTTTGTAAACTGTATGTGCATGACACTAATACAAAGTGTGAACCTTTTCATTTTCCAGGCAAATATAAAATGAAAGAGATTTGTTGATTAATGATCCTCTAAACTGGGGGAATGGCCCAGCAAGGTCAGGAATGAGAAAAAATCCAGTTCATTAGTCAGCAAGTTTTCTTCCTCATGGTTTAATTGCTCAAGCTTGCGTATTTATTGGTCAAGACAAGGGAAATGAACAGGAAAAAAGCCATCTACACTATATTCCAACTCTGTAACAGACAGATAATTCTTCCCTTCAGGAGTTTTCATTTCTGCTAATCTCCAAGATGTCATGTGTTGGTGTGGACACAATTCACTGGAAACCACAGGTAATATTACTTTAGCCTGACCTCCATCATAGACATAACAATAACTGTGTTCATGTCAATAAATCTGTTTATGCTTGATTGTCCTTCCTGTTTTAAAGCTTTCTGGTGAAGGGGCCATCTACTATGACCATGAATGAGTTGTTTCATCATTTATTCAGGACCAGGCTCATCACCAGGAGGCCTTTCTTATTAAAGTTGACAGGCAGAATATCCTCAATTGGGGTGCCACTTGTGGGAGTAAAGATCTTCTATCTCATGGTAATGCCTCGTATCTTAGTAAGTCTTAAGGAGGTAATAAGCATTCAAAAAGATTTGAACCTAGAGTAGCTCACAGCTGATGAATATTGGTGGTTGTTGAATCATGAAACAGCAGAATTCAAAGGCACATCAGTCATCTAGCCTGTCCCTCTGCCTCAGTTATCCCTCTTCACCCATGATAACCTTGCTCTTCTCTTTCCTCAGTCATAAAATTCATCACTCTCTATGCAATCTGTTTACATGAATAATATTTGTTAAATTCTGTGACTTTAGAATTATTCTGTATTGTATTGACATAATCCTATAATTTTTGTTTCTATTCCCAGAAAATATGGAAAACAATTTATAATTTTCTTTTACATTTTTGAAGGTTCATGTGTCTCCTTTCAGTCTTCTGTATGAAAGGGACACCGGATTCATTTTTTCAAGTAGGGAATAGAGAGAAGTATTCAATACCCATGAACCATGTGTAGAAATTTTCAATTACATAGATGTCATCTGTCTCCCACAACTTTTCAGTGTAATTGCAATGATCAGTATTTCTTTCTATTCTGGTCTTTTCAACAAAATCTTGGTGTTTCTTTTGTTTTCATGAAAGATAGAGATCCAGGAGTCATGGGATTATTTGAAACTTTCAACTTTTCTTAGACAAATTTTTCAGAGAATTATAGCAGGGTGGGGGAAGAAGGGGAAGTTTCTTCTGGGTCAGTTTGTCCTTCTCCTCCCTCCTCATCCCTGTGAAAGATATTTTTCCTCTCTTTAAAATTACAGATCAGCAAAAGTTGTTATTATGCTTATTTTAGCAATTCACATAAACGAACATTTGCTAGCATTGTGTTGGCTAGCAGACCAAACAAGAGGTGTGAAAGCTTCCAAGCACCTATGGTCAAGTAGGAAATGGTGACTGTACTAGTTGACAAACTGCAGTGTTTTTCAGAAACCCATTACCTCCAGGAGAACAGTGGTATCTTTCTCAGAACGGAGGAAAGTCTGATGGCTAGGGTATGGTATTTTCCATCTTCATGTTTTCACTTTGAATAAACTCCAGATGCAGAAGTACTAGCTTTAATTCCTCAGAATATTGTCACTCCTATCAGCAAACAGAGCTGATAATACGCTGAAAAACTGTAGCTGGGTGGCCATTACATTTAATCCTGCAGCAATTATTTTTGCCCTGTTGTTTCTCATCCTTATGAAGATGTCTTTTCAAATACTCCGTGGTTTATCCACTGCCACTGAGCACATATCTCTGGTGGAGTTCTTGTGTAATGACATGCAAGGCAGATTAGGCTAGCTGTAAAGTAAAAAATGGATCAGGCTGTGTGAGAAAGACAAGGTGACTTTACAACAAGAACTCTATCAAAGGAGAGGTGTGACTGGAATTAAGCAGAAGACAACCGTGGTAACAAAGTGCCAAATGACAGGACAGAGTCATCTGTCTGAAAATATCGTAATGCCTACCACTTAAGCACACACAAGTGCTTGAATAGGTAATTTATTAGAACATTAGTGCATTGCACTTCTTGTTTCTCTGTGCATTAGAGGAAAAGGCGTGTTTCATCTTAATATGCTGAATGTGTTTTTCTTCTGTCCGCAATCCACAGTTAAGTGATTTAATTTTCATGTCTGACTTCTATTTCTTCCATGGGCCCAGAAATGTTACATCTGTAATGGCCTGATGAGAAATTCTTTAGAAGTCAGTGGAAAGTCTTTTTCTGACATTAATGGCCTTTAAATCACACTTTAAATAAAAGTTTTAAATTGAAGAACTGAGTTGGTAGCCTCTGTATTTCTACAGATCAGTTTGCTGATGACACTGGGCTATATTTATAAGAACTGAATATTCACTTTACCATGAAAAGCAGCTAATTGCTTTTCTATGTACAATGTCTGAAAATGACCATACTCTTTCCTGAAAACACAGTGGATGGCTTTTTACTCTTTTCTTAATGTGTTTCCATTGTGTTGAACCAAAAGAAAAATTAAACCATTCTCTTGCTGTAAGCTATTTATACTGTTATTATCTGTGTATCTGTCAACCTTGGCTATTCTTGTAGGGGACAGTGAGAGTGGGGAATAAACTCATCTGAGCTCAGCAGGAAATTAGGTATGTACTTGAAAAAATAAAGCAAGCTACAAATAGAAATGCTTTCAAAGAGGGAAGCAAGAACTCATGAAGGAAGCATCTAAAAATACAAAAGAAAGAGTTTACGGGTCCTAAGTTAAGGGGCCATGTCCAAAGTTAGATGAGAGGGCACAAGTGGGATGTGGGGGCTTTGCTTTCTCTGGGGATCTAACAATTACTATGTGAGGGATGCAAGAGGTTACCTTCCTGCATGCTCTAATGTTCTCTGGTTTTGGGAATGTGTGAATTGCCAGCCACTGACAATCTAACAGAGGCTTTTGCATTCCCCTTTTCTGTCTTTTGTGAATGTCTATGAATTCTAGGACTTCTGTTCTTTTGTAAGTTTTGTCTTGTCTCTCTGGAAAGAGAATAGAGGGGAAAAAATGTGCTTGAAATACACTTAAAAGAGACTGGTTGGATAGAGTAGCTGGGAACAGGTACCCCTGATGCACATCACAGACTCTCAGGTGCTACTGCTGCTGTGTAGCAGTGATAGCAAGAAAGCAGTTCAAAGCTTTTTGAGCTTCCTTCCTCCATCTGTATTTATACCCATGGATATCCTTGTTCTGCTGAGAGAACTGTATTTAGAGAAATGATTTTCACACCTGTAATTACCACTCATTTTTCCCACCTTGGAATAGACGTGCAAACATGCGAGGACATAGACTACGTTTGTGATATTTTCAGGGGTCTAGTGATCCCTTTGGAAACATTTCCAAGCATAGTCATATCTTTCACGCCACTCTTACAATGTATACAGCAGGCAAAGGCATGTTTCAGAAGGAAGACGTATCCCTTATTTGTATCTAAACACACCAGTATCTCCATGCAAAACTATTTTGTGCATGAGTACTACTTTGTCTGAAAAGCAGTTTTTCTTCCTGAAACAGATCCCAATGTCCTGCTGCCCTTCCAGCCTCCCTTCATCAAAAGCAGGCAGACAAGGTAAAACCAAGCTACCACAGGAAACAAACCAGCCCCTCAGAAATAGAGTGGCAGAACTTGTTAATTAGACACAAGGCTTTCCACAATGACCCCTATGCTTCTGCAGTGTTGAGTTCAATCATCTTGAATCTCTAAAAGCAAATGCAGGTGAGCAGCATATCCATAATTCTGTCATCTCTAAGTAGTGAGTTGTGCCTTTACCACACATGCATGCTCCCTGCCTTGGAAATGAATAGAGTGGGAAATGCCTGATGTAACATACTTTCCATGCTCTGAAAAAGCCACACATCTGCTAATATTTATGGTTCTTCACTTTCATTTTGTAATCCCCTCACCTTTCATCTACAGTGCCATCTAACACCCCTTTCATTTTCCAAGGATCAAAATCCACCGATTTCACTCATCTCACATTTAGCAGATTATAATCCCCAAGACAAAAAGAGAAATTATGCTAAGCTCCTGGCACAATCTATTCAGCACACTGCTGAAATGAGGCACCACGGCCCCTGCTGAGGTGCATTTGCAGCTCTTCCTTTCTCCATATACACAGAGAATGCCTGAAGCACTTCACATCACAATAACAACTCTCCTGATTGCTCCATTTTATCTTCAGCCCTTCAGGACACTTAAAGCTAATAAACTGGGGGCAGCTAAACTACTGGAAGGTGCTTCTTCCTTTCTATCATTTCAGTCAGGATCAGCAGAATAAAAGTTGTGCGGGTAAATAATGTATTTGTATGGCTTGTGTCTGTTATGTCCTGCTTTTCAGAGGTCTGAGATTTAGGAGTTGCAGAAAATACTGTTAATAGCTGCAAATAAATCTGGGCTTTGAGGAAGTATGTGTCCTGGTGACTCTGAGTATTTTTACGAGAAAAGGAAACTCCTCCCTAAGTATACATTCTGGGCATATGATCTTTAAGGGCTCTATGACCTAAAGTCTTGCTATGATTCTATGAATTATTATTCTACAATTCTATTTTTCTTATCTGTCTGAGCTTTAGTTGATGTCTGCATGAGGAGCAAAAACATGATTCTTGTGTAAGGTTCTTCTCTTGCAGATATGATACATAAAGAGGGAAATGATCTTCAAGCTATTGACCTTCAAATACCAGTTCCAGGCAAAATGTTTTCACATTTCAAACTGTGAGAGTCACTTCAAAATGCTGAACATGTCTTTCAACAGATGTGCACAGCCTGGCTTTCCTTTTACTTTATTGGACATTAAGAAGCCTCAGCAACTTCCAGGAGTGCCTGCAGCAGTGCTGGCCACCAGTGGAATTTCTGTGTCAGGGATAAACCCAGAAGGAGCACTGCTTTTTTCTGGTGCTATGTGTACTACTCCTGCCCAAAGATGTGCCACATCACTGCCTGTGGCCTTAAGGTGCAGCCTCCTCCTTTGCCATTAGGAAAGCACAGAGGACATATTTGTTAGAGGGGTTACAATCACAGCTGTCCCTTTAAGGAAGTGGGGCATAACCTGTCCTTATTCAGTTTGATATATAACTTATTTTATCAGATTTTCACACGAGTTAGCTAAGTATTTGAGGCCTCTCTTCTTATGCCACATGGAAATCCTATGAAGCTTGTCTAAAGAAAAGCCACCTTTCCTGCAAACCTTCTTTTTTTGGTGAAGAGCTGTTTTCTGATTAATAGATGTTCTCAACCTGTAATCAGAGAGTTCTTAATAGAGCTATACTGAGCAGTACCCAGGAGCTGAATATCTTTTGCATGTGCTTTTCAAATCCAGAGTATACCTGTATTGGTTCTGCTGTGTTCAAATCTCCCTTTTCATTCAAGGCCTAACTCAAAGCCAGAAAAACGGGCCATGTTGTATTCTCTTATGTACCTCAGTACATTTTCTATGCAAATACAATCTATCCCACTTAATATATACCAATCTTCCTCTGTATGTTTTGAAGTGAAGAACAATTACCTGACCTGTGTCTGGAAATGGAGCTGTACCTCTTCAGACAAATCAGGGGTATCATACTCCCTGACTTCCAGGAACCACTGTACTCCCACAGGTCACTTATGTGATGGCTGTCTGAAATCATATACAATGACCTAATACTTTATTTAATAGAAATTTTCCTATGGATTTAGCTGCTGCAGTATTTTTTTTTTTTTCCCTGTGGGGAAATGAATTCTGGGAATATAAGCAGAATCCTGTCAGTAATGTTCGTTTAGTCCATATGAAGCAGAACCATAAAGGCCTCAATTTCTAACAGTAGCCACCAAGACTGGCTTTTGCTGCAGCTCTGCTGGACCACTTTTCCAGTCCTTTCGACTAATCTTTCGTATTCATGTCCTGTGTGCTTGAAAAACACTGATGCAGTTAATTTTGTGTGAGTAGTAATTCCCACAATTCGTGTCTCACCCCTACTCTTCTGCAATTACTCTTACTCCTTCACTACAGAGAATTGTTCCCACATTTTCATATTACTTTTGAAATATTTTGTGCACACAACTCTGCTTATGTCTGCAGATTTAAGACCTGTTCCAGCTTCCTGTACTTGTCCTGCCCTTGATTTACTATTTGGAATAGTAAATGTGGAGCATTTATGTAACACTTTGCCTATGGAGGCTCCACGGTGCAGAACAAAGGTGGCAGGTAACACTATCCCTGTTTTACAAGTGGCAAAATCTGACATAACAGTGGTTTCAGCTGATTCAGGCAGTCCTAAAATTAGGGGAGAAACTCACTGGAGTAGTGCTTCAGCAGAGTAGTGTTGAATAAATCCTTTATAAAGCACCAGCCCTGTGATACCTCTTCTCACTGACACAGAGCTGAAGAACAGCAGTATTGAAACGGGGGGAGAAAAAGTGCTGGAATGAACACATATTGCTGGGTATAAGTATAAGCTGGGAGAGAATTGCCTGGAGAGCAGCTCTGTGGGGAGGAATCTGGGAGTGCTGGCCAGCAGCATCTCAATGTGAACCATCAGTGTGCCCTGGCAGCCAAGAGGGCAAACCACATCCTGGGGTGCATCAAACACAGTATCAGCAGCTGGTCAGAAGAGGTGAGTGTCCTGCTGTACTCAGACAGGTGTTTCACATACCTTTCCTCTGCTCTTTGACACCCCTGGTATGAATATGGAGGTCTTAAGCCAGCCTAAAGCAGCGTAACTCCATGAAAACCAACAGAATGACACCACTTAGAGCCAGCTGACAGCCTCCATCATAAAGAACCATCTCCCACTGTCAAGAGAGAGACAGAGTCAAGCTTGCTTTTTAAGATGCAGATGGGATATCGATTGAAGAGGAGTTGAAGACCACCAGGATAGCTTTGTTTCCAGTGTAAGTATCAGTCTTCATTATAGATTAAAAGTACTGTGTCCATGCATTTGCTCCATTTCTCTCATCATTTATTTTAATCACTGCTGACTTTCTGTTTTGCCTCCAGTCACTTTGCTGTGACAACAATGATTAATAAGGATAATTCAGAAAGATATTCATGGACAAAATAGGATTTAATATCTGGGCAACAAACATATATCTTATCTTTTAAAAGGAGAAGTCTCAAATTACAATAAAATTTAAAAAATATTGTCAGTTCTCTAAGACATGCTGGACTTCTACAGTGACAGCGCACTGTAACCCAATCATGCCATGGAATCACTATATAGTTTGCACCAAATAATTAGAGAGAAATGGGAGACCAAATTAAAAATGTGCAGGGGTTTCATTTTGGTTAATCACAGGTCATTTTTCAACTCTGCAATTCCATGTGCAACTCCTGTAGAAACCACTTTCAACCTGGAAATGAGGCATAAACAGAGGATTTTCAAAAGAATTATTAACAGCCATGGACTGGAACCCAAAAATCCTTTTCACATTTTATGTGCCACCAAAAAGATTAGCCACAGCCTGCTTTTTATTTCATGAAAGCAATGCAAACCACGGATTGCAAAGGCCTTGCTCTATTTTGTTTCAGAATTTATTATCTCACTGGCCAAGACTTTCACTGTTAAGATTCAAGTAATATACTTTCTATGCCAAACAAGAAGAAAATTTTCTGCCACGTTCAAGTTCTGGTAGTGCAAACATGTCAGCCTTGTCTTTTCTTGGCAAATGGATGTTTGTATTTTCTAGAGAGATTGTGGGAATGATACAGTCAATATTGAAGACTGTCACACAGAGTTTGGTCAAAATATCCAAACCTATCATCAGACTTCTAAAACCCTGCACAAATAGAACTAAATTAATTTTCAGGGACACTAGAACCCTGTCACTGTCATTGATCTCAGCAGTACTTGGCTACTCCAGGGCTGGGAGAATGAAGATAATTTTGTTTGTGTGCTAAGTATTAATTTAGCACCTTAACGTATTTGATCCATGTCTATCTCACCAGGTTAAGTATGGTGGTGAAAACTGCTGGGTGTGGAGGCATATTGCTCTGGATCAGTTCCCATTTACAGTATCGTTTTGAGAATGGTTCCTGGGCAGTCTAACATCTAGGATATACCTGGGATTTCAGTAAAAGATATGGAGTAAAAAAGCTCATGTGTATACTGGGGAACAGTCAAATGGTTTATGAGCAAATATGACTTTGATTCAGGGTGCAAGAACTTTCCTGGACATACTTGGATTTATTACCATAGGTGCAGTGCTTTGTGCCAAAATTTTGCTTACGCCTCTTAGGGAAGTCAAGTATAAGGTAATATATTGGGGTAATCCTGTGGTTTTCACTCTGTTGAGAAACTTAGCTTTCCAGGAAGGTAGTTTTTAGAAAATTAAAGTTACCTGGGTACTTTAGGCTTCTCAGCTACCCATTGGTCTAAACATCTACCATGTCTGTGAAGGACCTTGCTTCACTCCACATGATACACAAGAGGAAGCACTTGATCAGGAATAAATTATGAAAATGGTGAGCAGGTTGCAGCTTGGCACAAAAGCTGCATGTAGCAGAAAAGCATAAGCATTTGTGTTGAATCTATTACGAGAGATATTTCCCATACTATGCAAGAAACTATCAGCCATCTCACTCCCTTGTCCCCTCCTCCTTTTCAAACACTATTTTGGGTTTCTGGTGTTTGGTGTGGCCCTGCTATTTGTCATCTCACACTTTATTGAGTGCCTTTTACTTGTGGGCTGGCAGTGAAAGCAGAGCTTTTGCAGAGAGAAGTGATGGCTCTGGGCTCCCAAGGTGGTGTGGCAAGGGCAGTTTCTTACCTTGGCTGTGGCTGAACAAGGGTGTGATGGAGCTGCAAGGCAGTGGCTTCAACAGAAAGTTCTCTTTTATTTTTATTATTTTCTTTCAAGGCTAAAATTAGGGAATCACTGTGAAGCTATAGAAAAGCGACAAAGCTAATATTCAGGAGCATTTATTTAGAAAGTCCATGTTTTCTATTCTCTTCTAAGACTGAAGTCAAACCTCATGCCATAAACGTCTGCTCATCTTGCCCAGGGTGAGGGAGATGAAAGTCAAGATTACTCTCCTTCCCCACCCCTTCTCTCCTGAAGCAGAGCTCCAGAGCTGGAGTGGGAAAATTGTAGCTTTTTTCTTCTCAGCCCACAATGTAATACTAACAGTTTGTGCAAGAGCAGCAAGCAGCACTTGGTGTTTGTACATGTGAGTTGAGGCCCATTGCTACCTCAGATTTGAACTACTCCAAGTGAATTTCTCCCTTTCTTTAAAGGTATATGAATTTTCCACATTTTGTTATGAAGTCAGAAATGTGCCTATACCACCTGAGAACTGTTCAGTACCTGTTCATCCAATAGCCTCACAAGTTATTAGGTGCCCCATCTGAGAAAGAACATGGTAAAACACATTCCACAGTGCTCCAAAGAGGGCAAGCACACTTATCTAAAGTGGATCAAGAGAACACACGCATCTATACCACATGTTCTTTTTAATTAACAAACACTTTACCAGCACAGTAACTTGCATTCACAAGGTGCGTCTGAATGGAAATCTGTCTTTAGACTTCTTGAAAACTGCTCTAATGAGAAATTAAAGCTACTGAATGATCTTATCAGAAAAGATTCTGAACACTTTCCTTGGGCTAAGAAACAAAATCCCTGAATGCCCTTTTGTGCTCTGAGTCACTGAATGTTACTGGCTTCTTTAAGAAATGTTTTTAGCTGGCTATTAAATGAGATCAGAACCAATCAGACGATCTCTCACTGATGATTTCTGGAATAAAGCATGAAAAGAACTAGATAATTTGATCCCACATTTCCTCTCCTGATTCTTTCATTTTGTTTAGCTATTGTGACTGATTAAACAGCATTCAAATGCCAAGAAAGAGAAGGAAGGTGGGATGTGTTCTGAAGGCCTTGGCCAAAAAGAAAATTCAGTAAGTTTCCTTGCAAAAACAGCTAAAGACCTCACAGGGGAACATCTTTGTATGTTTTTAAAATGGGTCTCCTTGATAAAAAAGAGTATTTTACTTCCTTGGGCATGGCCAGCTAGGACATAGAGGGAGGGCTATCACAGGAGCACTTAGGAGCATAGCTTTCAGGGACTGTCTCTGTTCTGTTTTCTAAAAATCTTCCTGTTCCTTAGAAAGAAAAAATATTTTTCAGTTTTTCCAAATATGAACCAAATAAGAGAACTGTGAAGAAAATGTAGAGTCCCTCTCTTTCTCTCAGAGATGAATTTCTGAAGTGAAAATGCATGAGTACATCAGAAGTTCTATTAAATATGGGTTATTACCAAGGGTTAATAGACCAGGCTCAAAAGAACACATGTGGAGAACATGCCAGAATTTGGGTCTGTGGAGCTTGCCACAAGCTCCATCAGGGCTGAGATTTAGCTGGCCTCTAAAACGTTTGGGAGTGTTAGTGAAAGCCTATGAATTCTGAGATGCAGATTTTTCCTGGCTTTGTAACAATCCGGAGGTATTTCTTTAGGCTAAACAGATGACTTACACACCTCTTAGAAGTGCCATAAAAACGAATATTAGGAAATAATACACTCCACGCTATGTTGGTTTTGTGTAACACATTGCATAATGTTTCTATGCACAGTACACTTCCTTCGTTGTGTGAAATAGTCACAAGCTTTCTCACAGAGATATAATTTTTCTGCTGTGGCATCAGCTGTGTAATCAATGTTTTATTGGCCAACAAGATTGAAATGCAGCTCGTTCAATATTATTATGTGATTGAGGTTAAAAATCCCTCCCCCACCTCCAAAATAAAGTATTAGATAACCTTTATTTAACATTCTAGTGGGTAATTCATTTCAACTGAATACTTACAACTGGTACTCACAGACAGATATTTTTGTAGCTGTGGAGGTTGGGATGGTGGCACTGCACACATGTTTAATTCCTTATTGTCATGACGATCAACAATGTTTGTTTGCTGAAGGCAGGTGGAATGAAGCTTGCAATGGCAGAGCTCTGGTAGCAGTGACAAATCGTGCAGTTTCCACTTCCTTTTAACAAGAAGATCCTGGGAAAAACCTGCAAAAGCATCGGATCACTTTGTTTCAGTTTTGAATGCTTGCTCTGAATAAATCTCTGTCATCATCAGCTTCCCTTAGTCAGTGGAATGGCTTAGGCATTTAAGAGCACAAGCTGAATGCCTCCTTTTAGGTGTCCCATCTTAGATGAACAGTTGGAGGTAAAAAAGGTTCTGTTTCAATGATTATTTCTTTCCAAAAAGCTATAAGGGGAAGCTAGGAATCTCCCTAGCTGTTGAAGTCTGCATTAAAAACTTGTAATCAGGTGAAATACAGCTTAATTAAAAGGCCAAAATGATACCCAGAGGCTCTTTATAACTGCATAAAATATTGATAAGGGGTCAAAAAATCATCTTACAACAAAGACCAAGAAGTAAAACATTGACCTTCCAATGGAAATGACTACTACATATTCCTATTAGTGCTTCCTGCTTTATTGAGAGGTTTTGTCACAAAAAATGGTGGAAGGAAAAGAAAGAAATTAAAAGTATATGCAATAGAAACAATTTTTATATTGTAATTGTCAATTACAGTGGAAGGTTTTTTATCCAAAAGTCTGCAGAAATAAAAAGCTTTTCAAGTTGCTGCACACAAAAATAACCAGATTGAACAAACACTCATGGCAAATTCTTTCAGTGTAAAATAATTCACAAACAGAAACAACTTAAGGTTGTAAAACATCTTGTCACGGATCTTCAAACATGTTGATGTGACAAGTTACAAGATGAATGCAACTTGGCAGGTATACATTAGGACAAGTACTGTAGCACATGTAAATACTTCCCTGTTGTTAATAGAATTTAAGATCCTACTATTCAAAACTGCTTTCAAAAACCCACACCAGCCCTTTTAGGTAGTGTGAGCACAAATGACCGTATTATTCCTGAGAATGAATCTAGAGTTACATATGATGAAATGTAATCAAGCCAAGTAAAGTCAGAAAGTTACCACCCATCATGTGGAACCACCTAGCACTAATTGTGTGTACCTTTCTGGCATACAATCAAGAATGATCAAATCATTGCGGCATAAGAAATCGTTGCCCAGCAGCTGGGTGGTAATATTTGACACTTCATGCTTTCCCCCACCATTGGGGAAACACATTTTGCTTCCTCTAATATATGTTGTTTCATGATTGGATTAAGCCAGGAGGCACAACTGTCCAGATGTGGGAGCTCAGTTGCACGGTGGTAATTTGTTCACCTGTCATAACTCAGCCTTGTTAGATCGTGTATCCTCACCTGCTGTGCTATATGCTCTGGACCTGGTTCTTTCAAAGTGGTTCTTTGGGTTCTAAAATGTAGAAAAATTTGGAAAATTTTCCCTTCTGCATGAGTAAAACAATTTTTAATTGTGATCTAACCAACACAGACATTTCAATGACAACATACACAAATAAATAAATCTCTTTGTCAGTTCAATCTTCTCTCAAGAATTGGTTTGGAAAGTGTAATTTTTCCTTGTGGTGAAAAGTTTCAGAAGAACTAAGTCAGAGCAAAAGTTGTAAAAACTAGTAATGTTAAATGGCAATGAAGTCTGTATTGCAATCTTTCTTCAGAGCATCAGTACAGATGAAAAAAGGATCAGAGAGCCCTTTTTTCCTACTGTTGCCCCCAGGAGCAGACATTGATATGGAAAATCAGGCTGTCCTACTGTTTTTTACAGGAAGGTGGTCCTGAACTCACTCTCTGAAGTAAAAAACGGCAGAAGCTGTCTTGAGTCTGTTTTCTTTTCCACCTTCTGTTTCAGTGAGCATCACCAGCAGATTCTTTCTGAAAATCTCAGGGACACTAGAGGTCAAGTAATTCTTTAAGACTATCCTTTGGGACACATCACTGAGAAAACAGAGAACAGTGTGAACAGTAGGAAATGGTTTCTATAAAATACATATTAGAGCAGCACAGCAGGATAAGACTCCATTAATAATTGTTTTCTTGATTTGGATGCTAAATGGAAAAGGGTTTTTTCCCCAACACACAACTTTTTCTGTTTTTTAAGTTTTATAAATAAAAAATATCAATAAAACACTGGAAACATTTAATTTAATCTGTAAATGAAGAAGGCTATTCTAATTTTGTATATCTTTAGGAAAAATTATACCAATGGCTCTAGAAGACTTTGTTTAAAATCTTTTGTCAAAATATAGGAAGAAAGTGAAATGTGTCCTTTTTAATCAGTCCTTCAATATCAAGGGAGCTTTTTCAGGACTGGAAGACTGGAGTTCATTTCCCTGCTTTGCCTAGGAGAAGGAAGACTCACATCTCCTCTGGATATTTCCTGAAATTGCTACTAGGCTTTTTGAGTGGGTTGTTCTCAAGTTGTAGTTTCATAACTGGTGGAGTCAGGTCCCCTTTCTGATTAAAGCTACAAGATTACTATCCTCCCACCTTTTCCTCAGATAGCTGTTCTGTTTCCTTCCTTAGTGTCACTGCTAACACTTGTGAAGCCAGGAATATGGCCTTGCTGCAAGCTACATCCATGTGGAAGAAAAAATTGCTTCTGCCTGGATCTGATCCCGTCTCCAGGGTTGCTGCTCAGCTGCTGATGGGTTGGTACTGGTGTGAGGGGAGGAGTGGGACTGCACTGCTGGAGATGGCAATGGAGCATGCAACCTGGGATTTCAGCTCCCTGTGACCCACAGCTTGAATTTTGAAACCAAGCTCTCTGATTTCAGCTTAGCTCGAGTGAAAAGAGCAGGTGTCAAGCTCTAAGGGAACATATGCCAAAGCCATGCAAAATAAGAAAATTCAAAACACAGGCAGAAGGAAAATTAAGTCCTCAGGAGAAAACTACTGACACGTGATGGTACAAAACTCCAAGAAATGAGAGCAATTCAGGAAGGTCGAGGTTCAGGCATTTCCAGCGAGGAAGTTGACACTTCCCCATCTGACTGACGGCTGCCTGGACAACAGACACTCACAGGGCGCCTCTGTAGTAGGCAGCAAGTGTGCTCCTGCTGAGCCTAGAAGCCGGTTATCCCTCGCTGCCTGCTGTGTGCATTAACTGATAAATAATTGTCATGAGCTCACAGAATGTTTATATTCCTGCCTGCAGTGTCTCTTCCCCAGGCTGGCCACAGGGCTACTCACACCCCCGCTACTCCTCACTGGCACTGCAGAGGGCTCGAGAGGAGCTGCAGCCACTCACCACATGATCCAGTTTAAGGGGTCAATTAATGCAACCAAGGAGACGTTTTGATCCCCTCCCGCAGAGCTGGGAACCAAGTCTGGGTCAAAGCCCTAGTTACTGCAGTCCTCGGTGAGATGGGGTGACCATCAAACCGTGCAAACAGTTTATTCTCTGTGCCCTGCTGCAGCCCAGCAAGAGCCATCCAGTGTGATGTGTCCTCTCCTGCTACAAATTAGCACATGGCCCACCAGCAGCAGAGGCAGACATCATATTGCTGGTAATTGGCATGCGTGGAGCTGTGCCAGTCCACACCAGCTGAGAATCTGGCTTATGGACAACTTGCATTGAATTTATTGGCAGCTCAGTGTATGCACATAAGCTTTGTCTTCAAAGCAGAGAGGGGGTTTTCTGCAGGATTTACAGCTACCTTCCTGTAAAACCCTAGGAGACACTGGATGCTGGTAGTTTCTGCTACAAATTAGTAGCCAAAATCAGTTGCTGGTGGGGATTGTAGGGCTCAGTTCATTTAGTTTTACTGAGGTTACAATCTGTGCCGTGTCATTCGGATTTTGCAGCAAGAGTCACCTCTGCATAGAAACAAACACCACTGAAGGTAAGACATAGCTGACACCCAAACTCATATAACACATCGTGTTTCCTCCAGGGAAAGAGCACACGCTGGGGTGGAGACAAAAAATTCGCTGAAAGATATTGTTTGGTTTAGTAAAAAGACACATTACATCTCTTTTGCACATTATAACGCTGAGCTAAATTGATCCTAAAAATGTACTGGTCCGTACAAATGGGAAAGCTGCTGCATTCATATGTACATAATAGGCTCATCCCTGCTGGGGAGCCAGCAATAGGTTATGGGTAGTTGAGAATCGACATGCCTAATTGCTTCACCTCGGTAATCAGTGACGAAATGTGGGCCGAGGAGCAGGGGTTAGAGTAGCAGGGGTGGCTATCAGGCAAGCTAATGCATTATTCAGCTATTTCTTCTCACGAAGCTTCATTTCCAAACTAGTGATCTTCGCTGTAACTCCCATCCTCTTCTTTGTATGTCTCATTAGACCCACTGGACTCATTTACACCTGTTCAGATGAGTTAGCTTTCAAAGGCAATAAATGAAGGGGGAAATGAAAAAATTGCCTGCTCCCCAGGGGTATTTCTGTGCTAAGCCATCCATTACTGCTTGACTAACGTCCTGAAGCATGAGATTTTATACCCTTTATGCATTTTATTCTGTTCTATGCAACTAGCTGATATTATCCCTATGTCTAAGATTCTCCCTCCTTAATTCTGAAATAGAAGAGAATTGCTTCTGTATTTCCTCACATAAAGCTATTTTATGAGCTGACAAAATGGTCTTTGTTCACAACCTGTAAAACTCTGCACTTCCTGGGAATGAAAAATGTTAGCGAACTTTTCTGGCATATTCTGACATACAAGTGTAGAAAGGAATATATTGGCATTTAGAGGCTTTTCTGTATTTGGAAATTCAAATGAGGGGATTGAAATCAGTCAATTGTTTAGTAGTTTCAGGACAGATAAATGAGTCTGCTACCTATTTTTTTTTCCTAAGGGGAGTTATTCAGATCAAGAAATAATCAGCAAAATTGGCAATCAGCAAATGAGCCAAGTAGCATGGTCATTGAATTAAACTCCTGAATTGAATTGCATTGCTCCAAGACTGAAAGCTTACTTTATGAATCTGTTGAAAAAAACAGTTCACCTTCTTTCATGAGTTCTTTTACATTGACATTATTTTCAACCCTTCCTGTGGTTTGAAAATGCAAAGAAAAACTTCAGGAAAAGGTTTTCAACCCTTTCCAAATCAGCTCTATTTTTGCTCACATGTCCTGAAAGGAAGCTGTTTGTCCACACAAGGTTTTCTAAAGATTTTACAGAAATGTATTGAATTTCAAAGTTCCCTGTTACAAATTTTTCACTTGTAAGAATTTTTCATGGACAAAGTCTTTTGCTTATCTATGTTTGAGGCTTCTTCATTTAAATATTATAAATGGAGAATTTTGCTCTTATGCAGAACCAGATGGAAAGCAGTAGGAACTTTGAGGAAGAAAACGGGTAATTTTATTGCTATAATTTTAGGATTCCAGTGCCAGTCTTTTGTCCCAGCTCTTCTCACACTGCTGTAGTGTACAGATATCCCAAAGCATTTTCCTTTATGAGTGTATTTAGTCTACAGATATGCAGATGCTCAGGGTCTTGCCCTTGCATTTGGTTCCTATTGTTCAACCATGCAGGCTCATAATTAAGCTGTTCCAGAGTATATCTTTGATCTACACAGGCTCTGACTAATGTTAAAATGTAGATATTAAGCATATTTTTTTTTGTGTGTCAGGGTTCTCTGGAATCTCCCTTAGCAGCTTTTTGATAGCAGCTCCTGTATAATTTAAAGAGCATATAGGATATGCTAATGAGGCGTTGAAAGTATTAACAGCATTTGCAAAATTAAGAATTGGAAGTGAGTCTCAAAACGAGCCCTTGGAATTTAACTTACATTTGCAAGCACAAATATTCGTATTTTCTGTTAGTGTCTTTGAAAAAATTGCATTCTCTGGTGTTCACGATGGGATGAGGTTTTGTATAGCTTGTAGGAATTTATCAAAATAGTGTGGTTGATATTTTACAAGAGTTTGTCTTGGGATATGTTTTCTTGAGAGGACAGGGAATATTTGCAGACATATTTTCATCACTCCATCTTCTGCTTGCAGAGCATAAAAGGGCCTGAAGTGCTTTTTAAGACCAAGACTTATGGATAGCCTTCATCTTTAGTCACCACAAACAAACAATTCTCCTGCACAAAAAAGAGAAAACAATAAAAGATATATTTAATGAGCTCCTGGTACCAAGCATTGCGGGGCACCCTCTGCTTCCTCCTCTCCCATGCTGGGCATCCTTATCAGGGTAAGACCCCTGGCCCCATGGTGACCATCCATGCAGCACCTTGCATACAGCATCTGCTCCAGTCCAGGCAGGAAAGGGAGCTTGGAGCCCATCTGCGGGCTTAGCCCCTGTGCAGGAGAAGTCAGAGGATGGAAGATATTTAATTTTCCCTCTATCTGGCACCAGCAATATCAGTATTTTGGTGTGTGACATCCCACGTACGTGTTCCCATGCTGTGTAAGAGGAGTTTTCATTCAGCTGTGTTGATGTCTAACGACATTTATTGTGGCAACAGCTTTTTCACCGGGGCAGCCCTTCTGAAGAGAAAGGACACTGCAGAGCATGGCTCTATCCATGCACTTGGTCTCTGAGGCCTTAGTGTGCCTGATACTGATCATCATTTGAACAAAGCTGGAGGCTCTCCTGGTTTTCAGTGTGTTTTTCCTTGATCTTTTTCAAATGACCATCTATCTTCTATATCACACAGTTTTCTACAGCATCCATCACTGTTCAGTCTACACACTTCTCTGCTAAATCAATTGTGTGTTGTGAAGTCCCCTCAGGACTCTGCGGCTGTTTCTGCTCAAGTCCACAGCCTGCTTGGGGAATACTTTGTTTTAAATCATCATCATTCTCAAAACCTTTTAAATTGTGCCAAAGTATGACTGTCTTTCTAGTATGGACAAAAAAGGGCTTAGGACTATGTGTTTGGAGGGATACAAGATAATTTAAGATATGTGGTTTTGGTCAAAATGCCAAGATCTTTTTTTGAAATCAATTTATAGGGAAATAATTCTCTCTAAGCAAAGTATATTGAATCTGCATTGCCTTGTGTGGAATTCTTCACTGTTTTAAAAGGGGCTTTACTGAAGGAAATAAAAGAATTCAAAGAAGAAAAGAGAGATATGCCGTGGCTTAAGAATCTGTTTAATATTGTCATAAGGTTCTAGAGAAACAGGTTCTGAAATACAATAGTTACTGATTTGTATCTGATGCTGTTAGTCACAAACCCTGGCAAGTTGTAAGAGAGCAAATAAATTAGTACAAATGACAAAAATACACTGCTTCACCACATTGCTAATGCTCTTGTAGTTAGTCAGTGATACCCAGTGTTGAGGGTGTTAATGGAAAACAATAAAAGATCTGGTGCCTGATTTTGACCTTGCTAAGGCTTTATGGAGTCCCTTAACCATGTCACTTAAGCACCCCACTGGCATGAAGCATCTGCCCAGGACTTAGTTTCTGTGCACATCTCATCCACACAACCTTATTGCTGTGACTCCAGTTTTCCTCTGCTTCCACTCTGATTTCTGTTTTACCATCAGCCTCTGCTCAAATTGGCTCTGATTTTTGCACTCGTGGAGAAGAAAACTGCTGTCTCTGCACAGAGCCCCTCTTGTAATCGATAGAGAGCCTGCACAGGGAGTGGCGTGCTGCCAGTTGCCAGGCTTTAGTTTGAACTTGAAAGATTTTGGAGTCAGAGCTGTCATCCTGATGTTTGTTTCTTACAAAAAGGTGTAAAAAAAATGAAGCTCTGAACCTGGCCAAGGTTTTGGGTGTGTGGCCCTGCGGACACTAAGGAGAACCCCAAGAATAAAAGACACACAACTTGCAACTCAAGGGAAATCATTCAGAACCAGCTTTGTTGTGTTCTTTGAGATCTCTGGCTAAGGGAAAAACAAGGCACTGCTCATATCAATATCTAATTGATGCAAAGTAGATTTAACTGGACTTTTCCTTGGTGGGTTAGTTTAAGGTCTTCATGACTAATAATATTGAAATCATTAATTCTATTGTTTCAGATAATTGCTTCCCATTGATGACCAAAGGCTTCCACTTCCTTAACTTCTAACAGAGGTTTTTGTCCTCCCTGCCCAAGCTATCTGTCTCTGGTCATCCCTCCTCCCATGTGTGATGCTGAAACAGTCCATGACTGTGTCAGGAAAACTCCCAGCCATGCATACACAGCATTACTGGAAGAGACAGGGTACAGCTCTGTGAATTTATTCAGGGCTGTCCAAGAGCTCACAGCACCAGGAGCCTCCATCAGTAACAGACAGTGCAACAGACGCCCTGGGAACTGAGTGGGATAGTGCCAGATCATGCACACAGGCTATGCTCCAGCACATGAAACAAGATTGTTCTCCCCATTAATTTCCTTTCCTATCTTGTCTTCCCACCTGCTGCCTCATTTCCCTGCTGGATCTGGCCACCTGCCCATTCAGCTGTTTCTGTGTAGGAAGGGGCTTCCCCTTGCTGCTGCCCTGCCTGGTGTGCAGCCTAATGGGACCCTGCATTTTGCCTCTGGCTGTTGATGCCTCCTGCAGTAGGAGTGAGGGGTGTTAATTCAGGAGAGACATCAAGAGCAAAGCCTGGGCTATGGGCTGTGAGCTTGCTGCATATTGGGTGGTCTGCCATTACTGTCCACAAGGATTTGTTCTGTCTCCAAGACAAATGTCTCCATGATAAGAAATGAGAGTCACCTGTCTTCTCTTCCATTGGTGGTTTAAGTAACTGGTATATGATGTCAGATAAAACCATAGAACCATAGAATCATGGAAAGGTTTGTGTTGGAAGGGACCATAAAAATCTACTTCCAAGCCTTTGCCGCAGGAAGGGACACCTTCTGCTAGAGCAGGTTGCTCAAAGCCCCATCCAACCTGATAATGAAACCTTCTGAAGATGAGGCAGCCAGAGTTTCTCTGGGAAACCTGTGCCAGTGCCTCACCACTCTCAGAGTAAAGAATTTCTTCCTAATATCCAATATAAACCTACCGTCTTTCAGTTTGAAGCCATTACTCCTTTTTAAACCATTTCTCATTGATATCATGTCCGTAAGCACCCCACAGATCAACCTACACTATTCCCATTTCAGAGCTGAGGTTATACAAAGGAACCTGTCCATTCATCCCTGCTCAAAAAAAATATTGCTATCCAGCTGTTTGAATTTCCGTTAATCTTTGGGACATTCTCACTAAAGTGTTTTTCTCCTGCTGACAGTCAATATTGCATTCTCATTAGTGACTGAGTAATATGTTTAAGTTGTACAGAAACAAATATTTACAGCTCGTAGGGGTAGAGAAAAGATAGCATTAAGGAATAAGATTCTGCTATTGAGGCTTCCTCTAATTATGTGCTTCAAATTCATGTAGGGTTGTCATATTTCTGTGTTCTTGGTGAATGAGAATGGGAAACACCATGGAACTATTATCTAGTTAGTCTGGGTTTAAAAAAAACAGGACAAAATTTTCTATGACTTTTTATGGTCTACAGTTACCCAGAGGATATGAAACATCTGCTTTTCTGTGGTAAGTAAAGAATAATGCCAGCTGAGCATCCAATCACAAAATTAATCTGCATTTTATGGTCCATCTAAGAGAAACCAGAAAGTTATGCTATTTTAGGTGATATAAGGATATATTCTAAAAAAATTTTTAAAACCGGTATTAAGCAATTAAATAAAACCAAACTGGGGACTAAAAAGTATGTCTGATTTTTTTCCAAACTAGTGTTAATTTTGTTATTGTTTTTCTGGTAGAACTTTCCCTTTTGATTGAAATTAAAACTAATTTTGGTGATAGCTAGAGTAAAAAAAAAAACAAAATATATCTTTGTGCAAACTGAAATGATGGAAAAGCACAAAATGCTTAATCATTCATTTCAGGTTCCTGTTAATCTAAAAAGATATCTGAGGCAAAGCCAGGGAAGAGTGTTCCAATAGCAAAGAACATGGAAATAAAACTGAATTCAGACAGAACCAAATTGACAAAAATTGCATTTAATGGAGGGAAAAAGAAAAAGAAAATAAAAATAAAAAGAATGCTAAATGAAAAAGGAAGCAGGCAAACAACAAAAAAAAAAGGTGGAAGCAAACTACGCATGATTTTTGTTTATATGGAGAATTTTCCTTTTATCAGTCTATTTTAATTGTATACTTACTATTTTCTTCCAATTATTCACACTACATTTTACTTGTAAGTCCAGTTTTGTTCCAAAGTAAAGTTCTTCTTTTTTTCCTCTTTGTAAGTGTATATTGATTATTTTACTCTGCTTGCAGTGGAGCTTGAAATGAATATTTTTCATAGTTTCCTTGCTTGTGCACCAGCGTTATCAATAATCCTGGCAGAATATTAGTAAGAGGAGGTGAAACAGGGCCCAAGCACCTTGATTTGCTTGATATAACAGTAATGACATGAATAAGCTTACTACTGATTTCTACTAATGAGATTAGAACCAAGCCCTGTGAAAGCAGAGTGTAAACACTACACTTGACTTATCCGACTTTAATTTCCAGGTCCTACTGTTGCTGATGTCCACAGCAAAGGGCTCAGTAACACCACACATCTTGGGCTAGACACGGGGGTTTTTTTGGTAACACCATTGCTAGCTTTACTGAGGTATATTGCCTTTAGACTCTAATGGAAGCCCTGTATGTCCATGATATCCAGTTGATTAGAACACAGGTACTCCTGAAGGTGGATGCTTTAGACTGATGGGATGAAGCCCTTGCCACTTCCATTTAGCAGTTTAAAGTAAAGCTAGTTGCCTACATGTACACTGCAGATGAGAGGAAGAATGTCACTGCAGGCCAAGACAGGCATCTGAGTAAGAGATTTCCTTGTTTCTCTGACCCCACCTGTTTCTGTCCTTGGAACAGAGCAGCCCAGTCTCTTTGAGGCCAGCTCACAAGTTATGAAGTCCCTCCTCCCTTCCTCCTTAGACCTACTGTCTGCTTCATTTCAAGGAATATATGGCACACTGCAGGATGGAAAAGATTATTTCTGATATCTCTATCTGTACTGAACCTCTCACATGTGCTCTCCAGTCCATCCCACCCTCCAGACTGCCAGAGGAACATTTTCCTCTGCTGCCTTTTGCTTTCCCCCGAGCTATGCTAGCTGTGTGTGCAGCTGGGAACGATAGCTCTGTGATGCAGAAGGGTGAGAGCTGTCCGTCTGAGCCATGCTGTAGCATGTTGGATCACAACTTCTCAGTTTCAGGAAATCCCGAAGTTTCAATATTGCAGGATTAAAACTCCTCATGAAAAGTAATTATATTTTTATTTGAGCTGAAGAAATGTCACAATAGATTTGAAATTTTGCATTCAGGCCAGGGACAAGAGGATCTAGAAAGATGGTTATGTGCATATAAGGCAAGCAAAATTAATTTTTTTCTCTGCGTAGCACTGCTGGGATTATAACTGGAATAGAGAGTTTTACAAATGCTGTGTTGCAAAGACAACACAGAAAAGTTAGGGAGAGTTCAAAAGAAAAGTAACAGTCTTGTCAAAGAAAACTTCTCCTGATTTCCCAGAGAAGTTCAAGGGCAAGAGGCCTCTGCAGACATGGAAAGAAGTCTGAAGGGAGACAGAGTAGCAAGCCATAAACACAAAAAAATGATCATGCAAAGCATGGTCCTTTGCCCTCACAGAACACCTTGGTATTGTTGTTTCTCCTTATGGCGGGGGCCAGCCTTGTGCAGGGTGTCAGCCAGCAGAGACCTAATGAGTCCTTTGTGTGTGATCTGCACAAATACAGAAGACAGACTGGCGGTGGCCAAAGCACTCAGAATTTTTTCCCCGTTGATAATTGTGCATTTACAAACACATAACCAGAGAAAAAAGGTAATAGAGAGTATTAGATGTCATTTCTTGCAATTGATTTTGTTTATGGTTAAAAACATCCCTGGTTTTCATTCTACATCTCACACTGATGGGAAAAAAACCAAAGCAAAACACCATGAAAAGACCCAGTTTCTTTCAACACTGCCCAAATGAGCTATACTACAATTGAAAATAAAAGCCAATTTTATCCCTATAAATACTCATATCCATTTCACTTTGCATGTGCTCTAGAGATAACCTGGGAGACAACAGACATTTCTGGGCTTAGTACATTAAGTCCAGCCCTTGCACTGGACAGTAGCATAACCACCATGGTCCTAGCTGTAGCCACTGCTCTTCCTGCAGATACCAGCTCTTATGGTCCCACAGAGGAATATGGCTGCTGGTCTGTGGATACAGACCACTGGTGTTTTCCTTGCTCAGAAATTACCCACACAAAATCCACACTGTCTCCCTGAATATCATGATTGCTTGCTTTATAAATAGGAAATTAAAACACTTCAGTCTCAAAGATGACCTCTCAGAGGTTGGAGCATTTCAGGCAAGGAAAAAGCAAAAGAGTCTTATTTTTCTTACTGCGGGTTATCTCAGCCTGAAAGAGAAGAAAGCTTCTTTATTTTTCTTCCTAATTATATTTCATAGATGTCCCAGAACAAACCATTTCTGCAAAACCTCTTGAAAGTGCATGGGGTGATGTGAAATATGGTGTGCTTTCCCAGAAGTGCTATTGGAGTGCCCTTTCTTGGCAATACAAAGTACACACTTGAGCACTCAAGGGGCAAGTGCTTCCCTTCAAATGCTTCCCAGTTGAAAAGGAGGCACTGAAAGAAAAATTGCTTTCCGTGAGCTTTGACATGCTGTGTAAGGCAAAGAATGATCCCACAGAGACTTACCGGACTCAGGGTATACCTGCTTTGCCCTCTGAGCAGCTCAGGACAGCACGTCCTGGAGCAGGAGAACAGCCTAACCCCTGCTGAAGGGAGCTCAGGGCTGCTGCAGCTTGGCAGTCGCTGCCTGGGTGGTTTCAAGGGAGTGTCTCTACATTCTCTGCACACATCTCCCCTTTGCTTGTGAGACGCAAGTTCAGCTCCCTATAACATTGAAGCAGAGTTTGAGACCTTGGGAAGAAGTCTTCTCCCTGGACAACCACTGATGGAAAGTGAGAGATCCAACCCAGCATCACAACACTTACATGATGCTCAGAGACTGATGCCTCTACCAGCCAACCTGTCTGAGAGTATAAAATCATTACACAGATGCTCAGTGTGTGACCAGCTAAGGTGAGAGGAAATGAATCTGAAATGAACCCTCAGCAGCTCTGCAGGGCAAAGGAAACTGCAGTCATAGGCCTCCTTCATCTGTTTTACCTGCTTGGAGTCAGAAGTATTTGAGCCAAAATAACTCCTTTTATCTTTTCTTTCTTGTGCTCTGGAAATGTGATCCTAATATCTTTTGAGACTTTCCATTGGGGACCAGATCTATTTTCTGTATTTGTACAGAAGGTCATAGTCCTTTACTCAGTCTTCTGGGCACAGACAGACTCAGAAGGATCATAATATAGAAATAGAACTTTTATTAAATCTTTAACCATAATCAGTTTAATATATGCAGCTTCAGCTTATATGTCATGCTATAAGAAAACAGTACCTATGTATTTTAAATAGATTCTTAAAAATATAAAGTTGATCCTATTTCTCACCTACATTCATTTGGTATTACCAGAAGAAACTAATTTCTTTCATCATCTGAACCTAAATTTGATGCAGCTCTGAACTTGGGAAAGCAAGTCAGACTGTCAAGCTTTGTTGCTCAAAACTGGACAATACACAGTTGAAGGCAGACACCTTTATAAGTAAGAACCAATTTTCATGTTTCCTGAGCCCAGCTTTTATTTTTAATGGTAGGTACAAAGATTCCAAGAAATTTGGCTTAATTTTGTTTAAATCCCTTGTTTTAGAGTTATATATGTCAGTTTAGGTACTGAACTAGAGTAGGAAATACATCTCTTCACAGCCACTCCAGCTTTCCTTTTGTGAAGTAAGACCCAATCCCCATACCTCTGAAGTCAAAGGCAGGACTTGTACTGATTTCCAAATTGTTGTGGCCATAAGGCCTTCTCCAGATGAGGTAAAGAAGGGCTCATTTGCTTGGATATCATGCTTAATTTGCCACCACTATTAAGTAGCTGCACTGTCAAGTATTGCACAATTGGGCATTTGGCCCCCAAATCGCTACTTCATTTTCATTTTTAACACTAATTTTGTGAAAATGGAAGTGAAATTAAGCAGTAATTAGGGGACCAAAGACACAACTGAGCAATTCTTTGGCCCAATGTCATGCAGGCCAATGACCACAAGTCTTAAACAGACATGCCAAAGGAAGCATGAGAACTTCATAGTTTCTGTGCTGTTATTTCAGGCCTTTAGAAAAGTATTCAAAGGTAACTGTTGCTAAAACTCCTCTTCATCTATGAATGCTAACAGCAATACACCTTAAAAAGGCTGGTGGTTTTCAGTTTTCAGCTTTCTATGTGGAAGTTGAATCCTTTGATAAATGACAGTTTTCTTAATTTGCTTGCTAACAGGGAACTTCTAGTGAAACAGAGTGTATTAATTTTTTCCTGGAAAGTGAACACAAAATATATGAAAAACTGTGAGACTTACAAAGTATGATGGCTTCCGATACTGGTTTTTGAAAATAAATACCCTTTATGTTTAAAATATATGTTTGATCCGTGGAAACTTTCATTCCAGCTGGTCTAAAATGTACAAAATAAATCACACTGTGCTTAAAGATAACCAAGATTTTGTTGATAAAGTGTAATAGAATATTCACTTTGCAACAGAAGAAAATGAACAAAAAAAACTTGCTGATGAACAAGCCAAGAGCATGATTCAATTTTTTTCCACCCTACTATTTTGCAGCCCCAGGTTAAATCCATCACAAGTAGTGCCCCCAGAAAACAGACTGGTAGGTAAACCCCATTAATAGAAGATTATAATGACTTCAAACTGCCGTTGTTCAAGGAGGAAACATATGGAGAATCCCAAGTGGAAGAAGAAAGCACTTGATATTCCATGGATGCAGCTGGAAATGCTTCCTTTTGACTTCATGAACATGCATTCAAATAGGCATGACCTTGGATATTTTTGCCCTTGCAGTACACAAGTAGCATTGTCCAGAATTATAATTTATGAATAATTTTTAATTGCACAGAAATTGTGGTATTTATAGTGAAAATGGTAGGTCATTGAATTACTATAAAATTCATAGTTAATTAAATGCTTTATACCTTTAAGCAATTAGGTTTGTGTAGTAACCTGTTGCCATTTCCTACATTTATTTTAATATTTAACCACAAATGCTCTGTCAGCAGAGAACTGAGCTCTCTTACGATGTCTAGAGAGAGGGGGAAGGAGGAAGTGAGTGGGTGGGTAAGAAGAAGTGATAACAAAGGTTTTATTTCATCCTGCAGGTGACATTGAAGACATATTGCCATCTGGCATGATAAACATTATAATATATCAGTGCTTGTTTGCCAGATGTTGCTAGACACAAATAGACAGTGGTTCTGATGCATAGGGATGATTTAGAAAAATGCATCCTGCTAAATTGGAGTATCTGAGTTGTCACATTTTATCTTGCTCCCACTGGTTAGGTATGTAAAGAAGGAGGGAAATGAGTTATTGAAAATTAGGCAAATTGTACAGTAAAGCCAATATTCTACTGCAGACCAACAGAAATAAGGCCACTGTGTGTAATAGCTAGATCAGATTGATAATCCTTGAAATAGGCCAACACGTGATAGTGTGCTGTGCCAACACTTCATACATTCATGCAAGCGTTTTTCAAACATAGATTGCAAGGCAAATAAATGTACCCATATTTCTTAGTTTTTTAAAGCAGAACTTTTTAATTTCCACGTTGATCAGAGTGTGCATGTGTCTGAATGCGTGTCCAGGTCCTCGCTGTCTGGGAGTTTTTCGTCTTCCCTAGATGAGACAGAGAAAGTCATAAACATTAGTATGCCTTTCACACAGAAAATCAGATATTTTCTGTCCCATGTTGCTTATACATCAAATAAATCCAGGATGGTAGGGGACCCTGGACCCCGTGAAAATTGAACATCAGTAGGCATTGCAGACACTAGAAGGAAATTTGAGTGGCAAAAATTCTGCATTACCCTGAACGTAGTCTGTTATTTTCGTCTGTATTGTAGCTATACTGGGAGTCAAGACAAGCTGGGAAAAAACCCAAGACACAGCAACCCACCAACCAAACCCTGGAAAATTTCTTCGTTTCAGTCTTTTTGTATCAAGCCCATGGGCAGCCTATGGAAGATACAGGAATGAATCATAAGAATGACACAGGAAAAAAAGTATTTTTATTCTTTGATCTTCTGTATATTTTCATTTCTCCCAGGAACATCCTGTCTATTCAGAATAATAGGTGGGGGAATAAAACTGAGAGAGTTAGGAAATGGCAAGGAAGCTTCCACCCTGACAAAGCATCTGTCTAGGTCTAGGCTGCTTCTTTGACATCTTGGTTATACTGATGCTGTAGACCAGACTGATGGATGATATCAGAAGAGAGGAAGAAAAGAATAAATAAAGCATTGCTATAGAGATGTCCTCAGGGCAGGGCTTATGTCACATTATTTCATCTCTTCAGAAAAAATGAAATGTCTTGCTGGGTTAGACCAGTGGCCCACATAGGACAGGTTTCTGACGGTGCAGAAAGCCCAGCTGCAGTCAGTAGTATATCTGGTTGTGGATTTGTCACCTATGGCTAATCTGTTTCTGAATCTGTTGGTCCTGTCTCTTTCCATAACTTCCCATGGGGAAAACTTCACTAGCTGTGAAAAGCTGAGTCCTTTCAGCTGCTTTAGACTAAGTTCCTACCAGCTTCAGTGTTTTCGAGTTAGCTCTGAAGTGCTCCAGACAGTTCAAACTCTAGATCTAATTCTAGATTGTGGGATCTGTTGGACAATAATTCTACATCCCAATAATCTACTGACTTCATAATTTTTTGAAGTTCAATAGGTCTTTTACTGAGTCTTCTCTCCAAACTCTGAAACAGATATTTTCAATCTTTCCAGGTACTACAGCTCCATCCTTTTCCTAATTGTCTTCTCTGCATCTTGTCTGCCTGTGCAATGGCCTTCTGGAGGTGTGGAGGTAAGAACCATGAACAGTAATCCAGATGTGGGTGTGCCAAGTTTTTATACAGTGCCAACATAAAGTTTTGTTCTCAGAGCTGTTTCAGATGACGCTTATTGCTTTCTTGTCCCATAGCTGATATTTTTTTTTCCACTCCATGAAATGACCATTGACCCCTACCTTCTGGTTCCCATCCTTTAAACAGTTTCCCATCCATAAAAGGGCTTTTCCTTCAATGTCTTATCATTGCTTTTTTGATGGTCTTTCCAGAAAGAGCCTTCCCAAAATCTTCCTGGGGAACCAAACCTATGATGTTCATTGTATCAGACTAGAGACACAGCCATTGAACCAAGGCAGGAATTCCCTTCACAGGTGCTCTGCTGACCCTTTTCCAGCAGGCTGTTTTGATTCTGTGACCTTTCACTGTACTACAAACTCAGCTGTCATGCTAAGGCTGGAGGTCACATTTGGCAGCCTGGGCTTATGAGACCCTGCCTGACCTTCTTCTGTGGACAAATCCCCTTGGCACCCCACCATTCTTCTAGCACAGGGATTCTAGCTGTGGCATGTTTGTCATGTACCAGCTGTGGCTCTGCAGTTTCACAGCTTCTTCAGTTCTCCCAGGTAAATGCCATCCAGTCCTGGTGATGTCTTAGTTGCCTGCAGGGTTTGAAACACCCCATGTGTGTGTCTATCCTGTCAAGCCTCTCTGATCTACCTACTACAGAAAAAGTCAGATGTGCAGGTTTCTCGCCTGCATAGTAAAAGCTGAGAGAAAAAGTTCACTGAGCTTTTCCATTGTGGAATTATGTTCCCTGAGTCCATTTTTCATACTTTGGTTATCAAGCATTTCCACTGATTAACTCACCTGCATCCTGCTCTTGAAGTATTTAATGAATGTGTGATCATCAGTAAAAAAAAAAAGTCACCCTGTGCATGCTCCACAGTCCTAACCCTTCAAATGACCTGTTTTCCTTTTGACCTGTTTCCCTTATTTGAGCAAGCTTTCAATTTTTTAACTGTTGACCTTTTCTTTGTGACAGCCTCTTTAACTTTCCCGTTGAGCCATGCAGAGGGGTTATTAGATTGCTTTATTTTCCTTTTGAATTATGGCACATATTTTATCTGGAATCCTAATACAATATTTTTTTCCAAAACTTTCATGATGCTTATAGATTTCTTGGGTTTGGACTGCTCCTTTTAGGCTATGTTTTTATTTGTTTCCTTGAATCAATTGCCTAATTTTTCTGTAGTCTCTTTTATTTTGTATTTTATTTATGAGAAAAAAATTCTCCTGAAAAGTTAATAGGGGCTATCAGGTCCTTGCTGGAGGTGTGAGAGGACGGATCAGAATAGCCAGGGGCTCTGAGTCATTCACAACAGCACAGCAGTTATTGTTACTATCAGTCTCCTTTTTATTGTTTTTGGAATAACCCAAGACTGTTTGGTTTTTTTCCTTAATATTCTCCTTTCTTCCAGTGTAATGTTATGTCTGTTGTTCATTTAGACATTCCTCACATAGATTTTACTGGTTTTATATATATTTATAAATATATACNCAATCATTCTTGGCATGCTTTTCGCCCTAGAACTGTTGGGAAATTAGGTGTCTTGTAATGAAAAAGCTGAAAATTTTTATATTCCTTGAAATTTTGACATTATTTATTGTTGATTCTTCTGGTTTTCTGAATTTTCAGAGTGTTGATTAATGAAATGATATGAAGCATGTCTAACGCATTACTCTGAACTTATCTTTTTGCTCCTCATGCATTTTTCTTTTTCAAGACCTCTCCCAGTCCAAAATCCTTAGCTCTTTGCTTGTGAAAATTTCTGAGCATCAAGAGGAAAAAAATGCAATGAAAAAGAGGATAGGCCTTCATGTACCCTGAGTAGGATAGACAACATTTATTATGTTTGCTAAATGATAGTGAAAAGATGGGTGTGAAGAGGCCTTTCCAGTGCAACAACATTTCATCAATAACTTTCAATTTATTGAGCAAATCTGCATTGATTTTTTTTCACTTTCATTTAGTGGGTTTTTTTATGTCTTCAAAGTTGGCCTTTTTCTTGCTCTTGTTTCATTTTTCTTTGATACAGCATTGCTAAGTTCCATCTCACAGATAATGAATGCTGTACCCTTGGATTGCACTGTTGACATTTCCAAAACTGGAAATACCTGACTATACAACAAAGAAAAGAAAGCATTTAATGTCATAAATGGCTGTTATACACTGTTTCTTTAACTGACTAAATTTATTATTTTCTGTGTATTCAAAAGAGCCACTCCCCATAGTGGTACATGTCAGCCTAGATTTCATCCCTAACATGAAACAGAGGTGTGAGTAATGGGCTTTTCATTTATAGGACAATAACAGTGTCTGTATATAAATGAGAAGATACGTTTCTGATGTCTTTGTTAGTTTAAGCAAATGTCATTTTACTTCAGATGGTGTAAAGAGGACTTCAAGGAAACTGAAATGAAGACAGGACTAGAGGAGTTAGTGAAGGATTAAAAAAATCAAGGAATACCATATGGAGAACTAGAAAGCTTAGCATAGGGTTGTGAATTCCACTTGGGTCTTTGAGAGAATAAAGTCTTCTGTATGTGTTCCTGTACTATTGTCTGGAAACCCTTTGGTTTGTGTTTCCTATCATAGGTTTCTCTGTAAATATCAATAAATAGATGCAATGAGATGGTGATTTAAAAAATAAAATATTGACTGTAAACTAACCAGTACGGGACAGTCCATCCTGAATGAAAAACTAGAGAAAGGCAGGTGTAAGAGCTCATGCAATCTCCCACCTCTTCTATAGTCAACAGGCTCCTGCTGAACTGACCTTGCTGGCTCTTGGCAGGGGGAAATTGCTCATCACCGGTTTCTCTGAGGTATAGCAGGGCCATGAATTGGTTTTAGAAACTAAAACCAGTCTCATTTCTGGAGTCTTCTGTGTGTATGTGTGTCTCTGCAGGAGGTACAGTTGCAATGCACCACATTCATTACAAAGAAATATGATCAAGGATGCTCTGTTTAGTTTAGAATCCACGTGGTTGCAGGAAGACCCATCTTTCTTGCTGACAGAAGAAATTTGCACACACATGAGCTATGAAATGTGGCTTGGTTGTTTGCTGGGTACAGTCACTTTGATTGTTCCTTTCGTGGTTTGCATTCTGGAAAGGACCATCTGGCTTCAGGGAGGCTCATCTAATGAGAATGACAAATGCCTGCTGAAACACTGGTAACTTTCTCTGACTTTGGTAGGTACTTTAGATATTCTTTAGCCAGGGGGTCTGACAGACAATAAAGTTCCTTCTTTTAATAATGGTGGCTAATATTACATGCCCCCTGTTAATATTTAACAGCTGTAATAAATGAACTGATTTTCACTGTTCTTCAATTCAAAAAAATCAAGGAAAATCTAAGCATGTACAGCACATGTAAAAATGCTATCTTTTGCTTTGACACCCAGATTTAATGCATGTGATTTTGAAATGTCATCCTAAACATTCGGTAGAGGTGGAATGCATGTGGGATTTGTCAGAAGCTATTGAGAGACCTCTGCTCTCATATTCTGAATGAACAAGCTCCTTTTCAAGTGATATAGGAGGGAATCTATTGGCAGGATCATGTTCTTGCCATACTGTAGGAGGCATGAGTCAACAAGCAAGAGTCAACCATGATGAAAACTTCTGATCCATCTGTTTGTCTTAGTCCTCAAACTCTTGTCCAGAGTAAGGTCTGAGTAACTCAATGATTAATTTTTTATTTAATGGAGACATTATCTCTTAAAAGATGATTTTGTGGGGTTGGACATAGTCACCCTGCTTTTTATTTGGTTTAACTTGGCAGGTCTGATTATGTTTCCTAGCCCTCAAATAATCTTTTATGCTTATTTGCTGACTCTTGGGGATGATACTTTTGTGAAACTGAGCCGCGCAAAAAGCTTAGAGGCTTTAGGGGTTTTGTGTTTGAGTTTTTTCCTTTCCCTAAGTAAAAGGAGTACAAATAGCAATGGCTATCAGTGCATGCAAACAGGAAATATTACTGTGTTGAGATACAGCTACACAACCTCTCCGTCACTTTAATGCAGCTGATTAGTCATAATTCTTGCTACAGATCAGAGACAATGAGTTTGGATGTTTTATATGATCTCCTGGGAAAGGAAGCTAGACTGTGCTGTACCTCCATGGATTGGCTGAGCAGTGACAACACAGCCTGGATTAGAAGCAGCTTCTTTACTTCTTTTTGACTCTGGAGAAGTAGTAGCTGTTAACACATTCTCACTGTAGAGGCACTGCAAGGTCATTGTGAAGATGTGTTTTTGTTATAATTAGTGTGAACACATGGATTGTTTACAGGGAATGAAAGGGAAAAAGGAAGGGGAAAAGAAAGGATGATCAAATTAGAAACATGCTGGTGCTGAATATAAATCTTGCAGGGACAGAGTTTTGGTTGAAAACTCTAATTTGTAATAATAGGTCCCATACTCAAAGTTAGAACAGGCTGAACAACTGCCAGTCAATTTAAATTCTGGAGAAAAGAATGATTCTGAAACAAAGACTGGGCTAGATACAAAGATTTTATAATTAGTTGTTGCTTGGAATCAAAGTGAAATGCTGGGTTTTAGATCAGGAGAAGACAGGTAGGAAGTTTCAGTGAGAAGGCTGAGATCCTTCTCCCAAGCATGGAATCCCAGGAGCCTGGTCAATGGATATGTGGATAGGGTGAGGGATGTGACACACGAGTCAGCACAGAAATTGTGGAACATCTGAAATTTTGGCTATATGATTTCAAGTGATGGTCATGCTGGATTGCAGATCCCAGACCATCTTAGAAGAATTGGAAATGATGATAAATAGAGGTAATAAGGTCCCCTTGGCTCTTAGAATCATAGAATCATGGGATGGTTTGGGTTGGGAGGGACCTTGAAGATCATTCGGTTCCAACCTCTCTGCCATGGAAGAGCTGCCAATCCCTAGATCAGGTTGCTCAGGGCCCCATCCATCCTGGCCCTAATTACTTCAAAGGATGGGGCTTCTCCCCAGTGAAGCAATGTTTAATTCTGGATAGCTTTAAATGATCCCTCTACAAGGTTTTGAGAGGAATTCAGCGGAACAAGGTATCTTCATGAGTCTAGATTAAAGTGTATGCTTAAAAGAATGTGTACATCTAAACATGATATTGGATTCAAAATTCTTTGATTTCACTGTTGTAGGCACTTCACATTGTCCTACTCCTCCTATAACATAAAGTGGATTTTACTAAAAAGCCAAAAAGCAACAGGACATACAAGACAGAAAAGCAATAGAACATATGAGACAGAATTTTTGTAACAAGCCGCAGTAAACTCCTATTGACTACTAGTAGAGAGAGACTAAGCTGCGTTGAATTTATTTTTAAGAATTATAAATCAACTAATTATTTCACTGGCGCATCAAAGAATGTGGCTAGGAAACACATTTTTTAATCTAATTTAATTTAATTTTAGTTTGTAATAACACTCATGAATCATCTGAATTCTGAGATGATCTGAGTTGAGAGTTTGGGTAAAGTCAGAGGGGTTGGTATCATTTGTTATTACATTGGGTTGGGATTTTGAGTTGCATCCAAAACTAATTTTTGATTGCTTGCAGCTGAGGGTGTTAGAATGAACTGCGTGACCAAGATTGTCTAGAACAATTGCATTCTGGTGGAAGTAAGGCGATAATAACAACTAATATCAAGTCCTTCATAGAATTAATTCAGTCTTTTTGATGTTCATGAATTGTTAATGAGCAGCCTGCAATTTTATTTGAACTTCTAAATAAATTAATTTTCTCAATATTTTTGATAAACACTTTTTTCTTTCTGGATTGTTTATAAACAATTAATTGCTAGTACTCCACAATCAAAATTTAATTGGTGTTCATTAAATTTTATCACAGCCAATATTCTCTGTGTTATATTTAGAGCTAGGCAATAAACATTTCTTTCACTTTTTAAAAAAAAAAATATTTTATTAAGGTTTAAAAAAACCGCCAACATTTGGAAAGTTCTTGCCAAAGAACGAGGGTGTCATGGAACCCAGTGGTATCAATGTGGGCTGTATAATTCCTGCATGGAACAAATCTTTGCTTTGTATTTTGAATTACAGTCACTTGGAATACTATCTTTGTTTTTGGTTTTTTTTTTTTTTTGGTCTTGTATTTTGACATAGAATCATTCTTGATGAAGATTTTATTTGCACCAAGAAACCTAAAGAAAAAATGTGTTGATTTAAGTCAACAGTATTTTCTGAGGGAATTGGTTTTGATGAAAAACCCTCTATTAACTCTCATTATAACACACATTTTAAAACAGAAGTAGTCAAAACTCCTCAAAATCAGGGAAGAAACCACCATCATCTGCTATTTCTTCAATTCAGCCTTTAGCCAGTTTAAGTATTTGGCACTGGGGAAAAAAAACAAACTACTTTTCCAATAAAAAAACTATTTGCCTGGAGCAGCAATTTTTGTACCCATGAGCAACCTAGGTGAGGTGGGATTCACCTGGCTAAATGAAGCTGTCTAAACCCAAGTTACTCAACTGAGGTGCCTTCTAAAGGACATTATTTCTCTTATCTTAAGGTAGATGTCTACATTAGATAGACTGTAGATGGCATGGCAGTATTTTTAACCAAACCCTGCTTGTATTATCTGAAATGGTCATTTATATGTCTTTGCATTAGTGGATAAGCTCTTAAGACTTTTTCCCAGAATAAATGTTCTCATTTGCAAGTCCCTTAATCTCATGCTCTGTGAATTCTTTTTAATACCCATTTAGAAAGAAGCATTTCTTTGAATGTCCGGTCCAGTCAATTTCTTCTCTAAATGGCTCATGGAAAAGGGGGGATGTGGTGTGTTTGATGTTGGACTGCCTAAGGCCTTTGAGATGGAATGACTTCTAAGATATATGTGCCAAGAAGCACCAAATATTGCTAATCTTTAAAGCTTTTACGTTATTAGAACATAAAAATAACAAGCTACCATGACATAATGCTTTATGTAGAGGATACTTGGAGTGAGGCAGATAGAATTAAATGCTTAAAAGGAAACTTTCCCCTTAGCCTACACAGTTTTTCCTTTCAGGCCAGTTTCTTTTCTTTCTTATAATCCTTTGGGGACATAAGCAAACTCCACAGGATCCCTAGGAAAGCCTCCTTCACATCACTTTTCTAATATAATTTCATATATGTCCTCTGCTGCCAGGAACCCTCCAGCTATGTTCTGGAGTTTCCTGTTCTGTGTTTGGACTCACACAGTCCAGTTTGTATATTTCTAAATCCCTTTTTGTGCTATTTCACTCCTGAAGCTTCACCCAGCTGTGATTACTCCAGGAGGATGCTATTTCTCCTTCTGTTCAGAATACACCACAACATGAAATTGGCAGAGATTTGGAAACAATTAAATGGCTGCACCATCCATTGGAGATGGAAAAGCAAATTGTGATTTGCTGTTGTATCTCCCTCTGTCCTAAAGTCTTCCTAAAATCTCCATCACAGATGTGCTTGTGCAAGGGAACAAACATGCAGCTTCATTTCTCTGGTCACCTCTTTGCAGGGCTCCTCAGTTTCAGTCTGTTCAGGATGCTGCAGCACAGTTGTTCCTTAATTGAATCAGTAAATAAAAATACAGAGACAAGCCCACAAACACAAAAATATACATGTACACACATGCCTTGCATTTTTTTCATCAGCAGACTATATAAAACCTGAAATTAGCCAAGATTGTCAAGACAAGCCAACAGAAAATAAATCAGTGACCCTGATACTTTTCAGATCTTCATTACTATCCAGGTGGTCCTACTGCAGTTTGAAGACTTGTCACAATTTGCTTGACACTTAATGCTTTATTAAAGAAAATATAAAATAATACTTGAAAAGAAGATTTTCTATGCTTGATACAAATGGAACAGATGGACGAGATTTTGCCAAGCCGTCTCTAAGAAAATTGGCTCAACAGGACACCATTGAAGTTGCAAATAGATATTTGTACAGGTTTAATTCTTAGCTCATTAGCCTTGGACAGAAAGTTTTGCTGTAAGTTCCAAAATTTGGTGTATTAGGAAAATGTTTAGTTTCTGCTAATTTTCCTGAAAATTATATATAAAGCATGCAAGCACCCAAGAGCACATGCAGAGAAACAATAGAAAGTATACATTCCTGGTGGAAAAAGCCAAGAGGAAGAGGAACAAGAAAAGACATTGTATTCATCTGTCCTACTAGCTTGGGTCCCTGGAATATTGAGTGGTGAATACTAGTTTTGAAGAACACACATCTACACACAAACACTGAACTGTGTGAAGAAACTTAAAAAAAAAACAAAAACAAAACCCAAAAAAACTCAGACTGCAAATTAGCAGTCCTTTCAGGGAAAAAAAAAAAGACATGAGATTGCAGTGTTTGTCTGTATATTTGAGAACAAGGCAGCAATTTACATAAGGAAGTGGGTGTTTGTTTTCTTATATTTAGCTAGAAACTGAAGAAGCCAAAACCAGATTGTACTTTTTATAATTGCAGAAAAGCATCCACATTTGTAAAAACTGTCTGCCTTTTGCTACTTCAGCGTGATACTACAGATGTTTTATTAAGTGAATTGTAATATCCTCTTGCCTTGAGAGTCCAACATCATGTGGTGATGTAATGGGATGTTCTTACTTTTATGTTCTTTCTGATTCTTTGCCCCCATTTATTCATTTAAATGCTTAGACAGGTGGTTTGAATAAGTCAGGAGTACTACCTTTTTATGTACTTTCTATCTCGCATCCTATGTTAAACTGTTTCTACTGAGTAATAGGAGAAGGGGTAGTCTTTTGCATGAATAGATTTATGTGTAATAACCCCATTCTGTGGCACAAGGGCAGGAGGGTTAGCAGAGATCTGGGTTTTTTTTCTCCAGTTCCAGGAAGGTGTTTTTTAGATGATTTGCTGTTTCAGACATTCCCAAAACCTGCATCTTGGATGGAAATAAAAGAAATGTAATTTGTTTGAGAATCACATCTGTTTTTATTTTTAAATGCAAGCTTTTAAGGCAGAAGGGACATATTTTACCAGACCGTCTGACAGAGCTGAACAAAAATGAATGTTTTTTTCTGCTTAAAAATTCTTTGGTTCCCTGACTAACCAGGACTGTGAATATGAAATCTGCCCATTTTTAAAATTTATATTATTTGATTTAGTGGGAGATACTATGTGTATCTCACTCTTCTGCCTTAGGACATGTTGGCTATCACATCTTTATTTTGGTTTTGGCATTTTGGTTTCTGGCTTGTTAGCACATGGTGATTTGTCTGCATGGGAATCTCTTCTCAGTTTTTACCAGTTTTTTTTTCCTCTTCATGCTAATTTTCATTATCTTATATACAAGCCCGTCTAAAAAAAATTCTTGCCTGTATTTCACAGAATATAGAATCATAGGATCATAGAATCATAAGAGGTTTTGGATTGGAAGAAGCACCTTCCACTAGATCAGGACCTTGCCCTTGGCCTTGTTGAACCCCATGAAGTTCTTATGAGCCCAGTCCTTGAGCTTGTCCATGTCCCCCTGGATGGCAGATAGTTTTCCTAAAAATTTAATTTAATATCTCCTTACTGCTTTCATTATTAATGCTATTACTATTTTTTTTTTCTACAGGAAAGCTATTTAAATGGTCATCCTTGCTTTCATGGTAACAATTTCATATATTCCTGAAAAGATTGAAATAATTGATCTTGTTCTCCAAATAAGTCACTGATTCATGCAGCTATTGAGCCACCACCGCTCCTGTGCCAGCTTTTGAGCATGTCCAGCATTGGGAGCATAGAAAAAATTTTATAATAGGCTCCTTTATCATGAAAGGTCTATTGAAAACTACTTGGCAAGGAGAGAGTTCTGTAAGACTTCCAGATACATAAAGGACCTTCATCTGATCCAAATTAGGCCGATCTGTCAGCCTAAGCATATGTCCACTGAAGGCATATCAAAAACTCCTATTACTATCAAGAATACGATTCTGAACCTATTGCTTAAACTAAGGACTTGATCTGACTTTAAAAAAGCATGTGAATAAAACTGCTGTGCCTGTGTGAAATCCCAGCAGGGCTGATGGCAGGGTTTATGTCCAGGACAGTTGGTTATGCATTGCAATTTGTGAGGAGAATAAGCTGCTTGACATTGAATCGACACAGAGCCTAATCAGCCTGCAGGAAGTAAACAAACTCCCTATCTCTCCATGAAGTGCACAGGGCAAGGCTAAGCAATGCTGGGAAATCCCAGGCTTTAAATCAAGATGCATGTTAGCTCTATGGCTTTAGGAATGGGAAACGGAGTTAACTCAGCTGTAACATGGGAGATCACCACCATGAAGAGCACATGCTCCAAAAAACAGCTCAGCTGTGGATGTGGGTGGCAGCTTGCGAACAAATGAGATGCCTGAGAGCATGAACAGCCAATGTTGAAAGTGTTTGGAGTTAAGTGCATGTCCTTCCTCCTTCTGGGGATGTCTCTGGCTAGGAAAAGCCCTTGCCTGGCTCCTCTTATCCCCAAATCTTTGCACTGCCAGAGTATGTTTGGTGGATTTTGCAGCTATGAGAGCTCTGTATTTCTTTAAATTTAAAAGCTCCAGGGACAAAAATTCTCTGGATTTGATAGAAATGAGATATCCCTCATGATTGTGTCCAGAAGCTTCGTTATTGCTAAATAATGATTTTTTAGAGTCAAGGAGCTGTATTTCTATCAAGAACAAATTTTAGTGGTTCAGGATTTCTGGAGACATGACAGTGTATGTAAGGCACAAGACACATGGATATAGGCATGGACTTATGTTACCATATTATAACTTATATGAAAGAATCATAAAATGTCTTGGATTGGAAGTGACCTTAAAGATCATCCAGTTCCAACACCCTTGGCGTAGGCAGGGACACCTTCCACTAGACCAGGCTGCTCAGTTTCATCCAACGTGACCTTCAAACACTTCCGGGGGTAGGGCATCCACAACTTCTCTGGGCCACCTGTATCAGTGCCTCAGTGCTCTCATGGCAAAGAATTTCTTCCTGATATCGAATCTAATCCTACCCCCTTTCAACATGAAGCCATTCCTCCTTGTCCTCATGCCCTTGATATTGTCTCTCACCATCTTTTCTGTAGGATTGCTTTTAAGTACTGGAAGGCTGCAATTAGGTCACCCCAAAACCTTTTCTTCAGCATGAACAATCCCAATTCTCACAACCTTGTCTCATGGGAGAGGTGCTCCATCCTTCCAATCATCCTGGTGGCCTCCTCTGGATCTGCCCCTGTTTGTTGATGTCTTTCCTGTGCTGGGACTCCAGAGCTGGATGCAGCACTGCAGGTGGGATCTCACAAGGGCAAAGCAGAGGGGCAGAATCCCCTCCCTCTCCCTGCTGCCCACACTGCTTTGGACGCAGCCCAGGACAGGACTGGCTGTGAGTGCACATGGCTGGGTCATGTCCAGTCTCTGACCCACCAGCACCCCCAAGTCCTCCTCCAGGCTGCTCTCCATCTGCTCATCCCCCAGCCTGTGCTGATACCAGAGATCACGCCAACTCAGGTGCAGCGCCTTGTACTTGATGGTGTTAAACCTCATGAGATTCCCACAGACCCACTTCTTGAACTTGTCCAGGTCCCTCTGGATGGCATCTCATCCTTCAGGGGTGTCAGCTGTACCTCTCAGCTTGCTGTCATCTGCAAATTTTCTGAGAGTGTGCAAATTTTCTTCATCTATGTCATTAATGGAGCTGTTAAATAACCCTGGTTCCAACACAGACCCCCTGAGGAACACCACTTATCTTTGGTGTCCACTTAAACCCTGAGGTGTTGAGTGTTACCTTCTGGGTGAAACAGTCCAGCCAATTCTGTATCCACTGAAGAGGTTACTTATGAAATCCACCTCTCTTCAATTTAGAGAGAAGGTTGTTGTCAGGACTGTGTCACAGGTTTTACAGAAGTCCAGATGGATGACATCTGGAGCCTTTCCCTTGTTCACTGCTGTAGTCACCCTACTGCAGAAGGCCATTAGGCTGGTCAGGAAGGACTTGCCCTTGGTGAAGCTGTGCAGACTGTCTTGAATGACCTCCCTGTCCTCCATGTGGCATAGCATGGCTTCTGGGAGGATATGGCTGCATTAAATGATGCCTTGCCATGCCATACTGTATCACACAACACAACATTACACTGCTATACTACACTATGCTGCAATATACTACAGTTTACCTCACTATATCTAGGAAAAAAACAGGCATGACCTATTTACCTGCTGTGGGCCTTGCTCACATTCATCTAGCATATAATGGTCTTGCTTAAAGGCTAGTATAATTCCTATTGATAACTGATTTTTAGTTCAGTAGTTGCAAACTTTGATCCCAACATCAGAGAAAATCTCCAATACATATAACAGAGCTGCCACTATTTTTAGAATGCAGCAATTCTTTTACACGGAGACAATTCTTATACAGTGTATATTAACTCCTCAGAAAGCCTTTCCACGTGGTGAAATAGATTTGGAGAACAAAAGCACTGAACATTGCAACTTGAATAAGATGACGGTCTTTTATTGTTAGCTTTGAAGCACAGAACAATGTCTGAGACTTGTTCTGCAAGACAGAAAGGGAGAAATAGAGACTTTCACCTCCATTTACATTCTAATGTTCTCTCAAAATAGAATTCCTCTCTGGCCCTTGAATAAATACCATAGGGTAGCCTGGGGATATTGCTTTAATTTCTGTGGCTGGCGTCAACAGAATGGAACACAAACAGTTCCCTTTCTCTAATGTTTGTTGCCACTGCTTGGGTGGGGATTGAGTGGGAATAACCAGTGCAGGGAAACCTTCCATGGTACAAGGGCTGCCCTGGCCTGAAAATTCACACTGATCCCAGTTATTAAAATGATAGACTGGCAGGGCTGGCTCTAACAGTAACCTCTCTGCAGCTAATAAATCCCATACTGAAGTAGCAGTGCTTGCCATCAGACACTCTAATCGGACACAGGAGCTGCTGACAGTGGTGATGGCAGGGTGATGGTGCGGAGGGGGCTGGTTGCATGGGAAGATGTGGCAGGTAATAAAATGTGACTTGATGTAGGATGTGGTCCTGCTATTTAGTTTCCTGACAGCTTATTTTTTTCTAATAATTTGTTTGATTAGCAAACACAAAACCCAGCAGAAGAGAGAGGAAGGACACCAAGAGGAAATTGATTTGCTGACAGAGACCTATACAGTTTTGAGTTTCTTGCCACTAAATCCTTTCTACTCCCAACGTCCATTTGCATACTGTCTTCTGCAGAATACCTGCATTAAATCTACCTGCAGCTACGTAGCCCTGTGTGTATGTGTTTGAAGTGCTGTCATGTTGCATCTAGCTGGCAGCACTAGGACAAAGCAAAATCTGAAAAACTGTCTGCCCTTTTCTTATTGTGACAATCTGTGAACTGTTTGGCTATTATTAAAGTTGTCAGCATGCTGCAAACAGCTCACTGATGTTTTACCAGGGTTATGATTGCTCTCACTTGGCATTACTGTTGGCACAGGCACATCAGGGAAAAGAAGAGGAACTTTCACACAGGCTTAGAATATGAAGCTGCTTTTAGCCAATTTTAAGTCAATATGCATGAAAAAGGAAGATTCTTACCCCATATCCTCAATAACAGTACAGTAGGAAGTCAGCTGGGCACAGAGAAAGAATGATCAGGTAATCACACCACATAATATAGGCTAAATGCAGGCAAAACTTAGTGCTTATTTCTTCTCTGTGGTTAGTACTTCAATACACAGAATTCTGTGTTTTTGAAGCTCAGACCAGGGGTTTCTGCTGTATGCTGGATGAAAAACTATTGCAGAGCCGCCATCAATGGGCCAATTGGATGCTGTCCAAAAAAGTTGTGCTTTGTGTCTTGTAAAAACAATTTTTTGGATAAATACTGTTCTACCTGGTCAACTAATTTTGGATATTCCAAAAGTTATGGTAAATTAACAATTCCCATTCTATAGCACTGAACTGGCAGGCTGAACAACCAGAATCTTGAAGACTCATGTAGTGGTTTGACTCTTTATTCATTCACATGTGTATGAGCATGTTTGTGTGGGAAAAAACAAGAGACAGACTGTGCTTGGACCTATGCAGCATTTATTGTCTGGATTGTTCTGTATGTTAACACCTTTCACCCTTGCAGTTTGGTTTGGCACATTTTTCATCTGAACTATTTAAATGGTGGCATGTCCTGGTGATGAATTAAAAACATACTTTGGGAACATATGGGGTGAAAAGTAATTCTGGATAAAAAAGCAACTAAAAAACCACTTCAGTGTTTCAGAACTCATTTGGCATTAGCTAAATCTTATCCTCAACTGGGGAACCAGTCAAGAGAAAACTCCAGACAGATGCAGCAGATGACAAGACTTTTGTTTCCCACTCCATTCTGTGTGCTCCTTGATGATTTAAGTTGCAGAAATATTGTACCCACTGCTGTGTATCTTGCTTGGGTCCTTATCAGGTGTGGCACCTGGCCAGACCAGCATGATGAATGGTGGCTCAAGTTCAAACACTTTAGTTCAGATTGTGAAACCTTTGCAAAACTAAGATAGTTCTCAGAAGATTTCAGGCTTCAGTTCAGCTCAGCTGTGTCCCCATACTGACCGGTAGAAGCTCGTAAAGGTTTGTGTTTCCATCGATGCAAGCAATGTATGGTGCTGGGAACGAACATATTGACTTGGTGGTTACTGCCCAGCTGCATCTGCATGATAAGTTATGAGGGGAAAAATTTGAAAGACTGAAATAAATTTGTGATAATTTATCCTTGCTTAGCCAATGACTGCTCTTTTCTTTTCTTTGCTAGCTAATGACCAATATCATCTTCAAGATCACCTATGCTCTTTCAGTCTCTGGCACTCAGCCTCTACACTGGCATGGTTGCTTTTCAAAGGGTGCAGTACGAGAAGACCTGATTTGCATATGTTTGATTTTAGCTGAATGCCATGGCAATCAGAATCCATTGTGTTAATATTTGGTGGCCATAGCAGCAGTTCTAAGGTAAATGAAAAATTCGTTCTCTCATCCTTATTCGGTAATTACTGAACCAGCAGGTTTTAGAATGTATTTAGGAAATGTAATTGAAACCATTCCTTAGCAGTCTCCTATCAAATGCATTCACCGTAGTAAACACTCACAAAAAAAGATAAATCAGTAACTTTTTGGTTCCAATTCTCTCTTAGTTCCTAACTAGAATCAAGGGAAAAAATGAATGAGAAATTTAGACAGGTCATCTATAGTTACACTTGTGCAATTCTTTGAAATGGAAGAGAGTTGTATTATAGTGATTGATTTTGTGGAAGTAAATTCTTGTATCAAAGAAAGGCTCCTGCCATGGAGGGAGAAAATGCTTGAATATCATCTAGTTATGCAGAAAATTTTCTGCCTGGGGGCTGAGATGCTTTTCTCCTTCTCCAGAGGCAAAGTTGCCAAACCCAGCTGCTCAGCTCTGTCACAATAAGAAGCGCCTGGTCTGGCTCCAGGAACAGCGGCGTTAGGATTGAAATATGAGCACCATGGATTGTCACTGACAGGGCATGAAACGTGGGTAAGATCCGTGCGTGAACTAGGAAGCATCTGACTGAGAGAGCTGCTCAAGGAGATCTGGTGTTAGGAAGGAGGTTTTAGCTTTGGCCCTCTTTGCATATGTGGATCCTGAAAAACACAGAAGGAAGCAGCTGTGGAAAGTGGACAGGGTAGAAGGGAATGAGGTAAATAGAGTCTAGGCAGGTAAATCTGCTCACCTTTGGCTTGAAGGCTGTGAGTAAAACTGTGATCACCTGCAGAAAAAGAAAACCATTGCCAGATAGATGAGGGAGGTGATCCTTCCCCTCTGCTCAGTGCTGGTGAGACATGTCTGGAGTTCTGCGCCCAGTGCTGGGCTGCTCACTGCAGACAGACTTGGACATTCATGTCCACCAAAGGGCAACTAAAGTAATTAAGGATTTGGAACATCTGCCGTACAAGAAGTGTCTAAGAGAGCTGGGTGTTTTTAGTCTGGAGAAGGGTCAGGGGCACCTTATCAATTTATGGCTATAAATACCTGAAGACAAGGTGCAAAGAGGACAGAGCCAGGCTCTTTTCAGCGGTGAGAGGACAAGAGGCAGCGGGCACAACCTGAAACACAGAAATTCCATTCAAATGTAAGCAAAAAGGTTTTCTACTGTCAGGGTAACTGAGCATTGAAACACATTCCCCAAAGAGATCTGGGAGTGTCCATCCCTGGAGATATCTACTACCTGACTTGACAATGTCTCAAGCAACCGGCTTCTGCTGGCCTTCCTCTGTGCAAGGGCTTGGACTAGATCTTCAGAGAGCCCCTCCTGACTCCACTACTCTTTAATTCTGTGGCAAGGGGAATTTCTTACAGAAATATGGATTTTATTCGCCAATTACAAGTGCTAGTCCTTCTGAGAATGATGCTCTTTTCAACAGTACTTGATTCTCAAAAGTGCTCTGTGGAGCTCATCAGTTTAAAATGAAGACCCTTAAATATGATCCAGAGGGCCGATAGATTCTCACTTTCCTTTCATTTCAGTATTTAGGTCCTTAAATCATGTAGCTTGACTCTGAGAGTTTCATTGATGTAAACTGAAGATTAAAAATAATAGGGTTTTAACTTTCCTGAAAATAACAGAGAGCATCATAATGGATTTTTATTACACATTGTTATAGAGATAAGTACCTTCCTTAGTCCCCCAATATTTTAAGAAATTAGAAATAAAAAAGGAATCTCAATATTTTCTTAGAAGTAATTCTATGCAATGTAAGAGAAAGCTATTTCTGATTTATTCCATAACATTTGATTGATATAAATCTACTCCCAAAATATTATAGGGTGTTAACTTGGCTTGATACAAAGTTTCTATTAATAAAACATATGTAAAGGGTTAATAAATGAATGATAGTGACAGTAAATCCTTTATAGATCTGGGCTGTGTCTTAGTTATAAGCACATCAATAGATGACAATACTGAATGTCATAAGAGCTAATCAATCAAGCCATTAGACTGCATAAAATGTACATCCATTCTTTAATAATTTCTTTAAAGCTCCAAGCATCATTTATTAACCCATTATAAACCACTTCAAATTTTGATTAGAAGTATAGCATGGTGTGAATATGAACCCCTCTGATATTTTAAAGACTTCACGTATATCTTCTTTTAGGTCTCTTTGGTGCTGCTCCAGGTGCTAACCATGGTACTTGCAGCTCTAGAGGACTGGCTATAATATTTAGAAGTTCATTTCCAGTTCATGCTTCCACAGTTCAACGGGTGAACATAAACTGAATGTGGTCCATTAAATCAGCAGGGTAACATCAGGTTCTGACATCTGAACAAGTGCCATCTTTACTTCCTTCCAAAGAGAGTGATAATTACCTGAAATACTTCTCCTTCAAATGGTGAAACCATTTATATATATTTTGTAAGCCTTTCTTGTTGTGCAACAGAATTTTATAACTGAGGAGCAGAACCTTTTCACCCACCTTACTAAAATGCACTCTTTAAGACAGCAATCCTAGGTAATCTCCAGACAAGATAGGCAAAGAGAATACACTGAAATAGATCAAGTAAACAAATTCCTCACCTATCCCGAAAAGAGACATATATATCTGGTCTTATTTAAGATAGAATTTATGAATTTTCGGCATTAGTATGCAAGATTGGTCTACAGTTGTGAAGGAAGAAGTGACCTGAATAGAAGGCAGAATAATTTGCTTGAATAAATATTTAGGTATCAGTACAGCACTTAATGTGTTTCTTGCATTGTTGCCCCTTGAAGAGAAGTTGGTTGGAGAGGATAACGATTGGTTTGTTATTCATGGCTGCATCATGCCTGGCCTTTGGCATAGGCTTTGAAAAATCCTGTTTTTGCCGAGTTCTAAGAAGACAGGGCCAGATCAACCATCAGCTCGTGCACAATTGGCTTTATTGACCAAGTAGTACAGCTACCAGTTAGTTACACAAGAACAGCTGTCTTGGAAAGAAGATGGTGGGAGGGAGGAAAGCAGCAGAAGCTGCCAGTTGCTCTGTGTCAGTTTTAAACTGGGTTTAGCTCCATTCACCAAAAGCAGCTGGAGAGAAACTCGCATAAAGTCAATTAAAATAATTAGTTAAATACATTAAAGTCAATTTACAATTTACAGTGACAAAAAATTTGGCCCACTGATGTGGGAAGTAAATGTCAGTACTGATAACTTCTGCTTTCCTGTGTTCATCACAAAACTTCACTTCTTTGCTCAGAGTCCTGTTAATATGGTGTAAATTCCAGATATTTGATAGATTGGAGAAGTTTGTTATTTTTGCTCTCTATAAAACAATATCTGTCTGAATTCCCTTGAATAAATGTTATGATTAATTATGGGGCTTGTGACTCTGCTTAAATGGGTTTTCATCTAATGCACAGGAGGTTTTGGAGTCTGTATTAACCAAAAGATGAACCTGCTGGTGATGACACCTGACTACAACATGTTTTCAAACTTTGATGGCTTTGATTGGATTACAGGGGAAGCATCTTCTTGGAAAAAAAAAATGTTTTGCCTGGACGACTCTCCCACATCTGTGTTTTTCTAGTGAAATCCCTAAAATAAATATCTGATAGGGCCCTGAGCTCCTGGAAAGATGCCATATGCTGCATTTGGAAAGATCAGAATTGCAAAATAGATGTTTTGAAAAGAGCATACAAAAATCTTTGCATGGCCCCAGTGTAAAAGGAGAACAAGAGCTGTCACATGGCCAAAATGTGTCAAGCTCTGGGTTTGTATAACTGTATTCTTTACTAGCTGCAGGACTGTGTATTCACAGGGAATTGCAGTCCTCAGTCGTCCTCTTTAATCCATACCCATAAAATGAAAAACTGGAGTCTCCAGCTGTTATCTTCATGTCTATACCCCCTCACACTACTTGTCTTGTTAAAGTCTAGCTGGAGAAAAGGCTTTGACTTGGAGTGCTGCTCTCAGCTCTACCAGTGCCTCTCCTGGTCACACCAGCCAAATCACAGTTCAGAGCCCTCAAAGAGGGCTTTGAGCTTGGCTTGCAACCTCTGAGTGCTCATGGAGTTTGTAGAGATGGGCACTGCTCTTTTTTTTCTTGTGTGTTTTGCGCTACAGTCCCTAAAGTTCTCTCTTTGTGTTTTATTTAATGCCTGGCTTAGCTGGACTTTAATCTTACTTTGGGCTGCAAAGAACAGCACCTGAGTAACTAGGACTGTATCACACTCTCCATTGAGGAGTGTGTAATAACAAGCACAAACAAAGTAATCATTGATTACTACCTTGAACATTGCCCAGTGCTTATTTTATGGCCATGAAGTGTGGTGTCATAAGGAATTTTATTAAAAGGCAGTGTTTGACTGACTTCTCTCTGCACGAGTTTAAGAGAGGATTATGAAATTCAAGTCAATTACTCACAGAAGAAACATTTATAGGACAGAAAATTCCCCCTGTTCCTTTCTCTTCCCTCAGTCTCCAGAACTTTAACTCTGTCTGGGTGTTGAACATTTGCATTCCCTAATTGGCTGAAATACGACATCAAAAAGACATTGAGCTGTGTGGTGCAGAGACCTCCTGGTGAAAGAGTGTGAGGTATAGTGTACTAAATAATGACTGAATATACCTGTGTTTGTTTGATTTATTTTGATAATTCATTTTCCCTCACTTTTTAGAGCCAATTAAAGTCTTGAGCCAGATTCTCACTTGTCATGAATTACTTAAGTAAAATGAAATCAATGAAGATACATTGATTCATGTCCACAAAGGATCTAGTCCATTCATTGGTATCAATTGAAAACATGGATTTGGCATAGTATGTTTGGGAATAAGACAGAAGTATTCAGCATAAAAGAATTTTCACATTATCTCTCTGACCTACAAGAATATACAAGCACTGGAATTTTTATGGATGTATCAGGCTTCCTGGAATATGAACAAATAAACAAAGATAAGTATAGGAGTGCAAATTAGAGTGGAAGTGCTCTACTTGGCAATTCTACTATGTCTCTGAGCATGCCTGCAACCAGAAACATAGAAGAAAAAAACGTGCAGCAGACAGATATGTCAGTCTGCCTTCCTGATTTTTAAATGTCGAATTTTGTGTAATCATAGAATCATAAAAAATTTCTCTTTGTTCTACAATACAAGAAAGTGTAGACTGATAGTTTTGGCGAATAGTAATGATCATAATAGGATAGGGTTTTTGCTTTATATTGGTATAGATAAAATATTAACTGCTTTTTAGGTTGTGTTAATTTATAACCACGAGAGCTTCTAACATGCCCCATCCCTGATGTGTTCAAGGCCAAGCTGGAAGGGACTCTGAGCACCTTGGTCTAGTAGAAGGTGTCTCTGCCCATGGCAGGGGGGTTGGAACTAAATGGTCTTCAAAGGTCCCTTCCAACCCAAATAATTCTCCAATTCTATGATTCTTGTGGCAATTACCTAATCGCAAGGCATGTATTAGACTCTTTCTGTGCACAGGTGTTTTGTTCCCAACAATTAATTTGCATGCTTTTTTCCTACCCCTTCTATTCTTTTCAGACTCTTTATTTTCATTGTGTTCACTTCTGTTCACAGAAGTAAAAAAAGAAATTTGTGTATCCTTTCTTAAACATGGTCTTTAGATTAATAATTCTGCATACAACATTCTGAATATTGCTGGTAAGTTCAGCTGCCAAATGACTCTCTGGGTTTTACACAGAGATTTTGATTAGGTTCTTTCTCAGACCTTACAAGCACCTGCGCTTAGTGCCTCTTGTTGCTGCTGTTTTCTACGACATTTTTTAGTCAATCTTGCATTATACTCTGACCTCTTCTGCCAAAGGTCGGTCACCAGGAGGCAGGGTGCAAGGGAGTAAGAGTTTCTCTTTATGATTTTGGTGCCTGTTCAAGCACGTTTTCAGTCCTTGCTCTCCCTTGTGTTCTTGGTTTACTCCTTTCAAGTGCTCTTAGAGTGAAGCCTCACAAAGGTGCTATTTTTTACTAACATCACAGAGTCATCATCAAAGAGTGATTTTTATTTATTTCAGATGACACTTGAGATTTGCCAGTAGCTTTTAGGACTCTTGTGATTGTTACAGAAAACACTAATGTGATTGTCTAATGTGATTTCATAGCTGGTGAGACTGGATATCGCCAAACAAGCTCAACATAAATTCTAGAATTCAGAGAGAACTTGCAATTAACATCTGGCTAATAGAAAATATACTATTCATGGTTTTGGCAGGGAGAATTTGTTTCTGAGTAAACAGCATTTGAACTTGTATGTGCACCTTTGGCTAGTAATGTCTCTAACTGACCAAGAAAACATGTTATGGATCATGCATCTGCTGTGATACATGTGCGTGAAGAGAAAACAGAAACTCACTATGGGCAAGTCCAAGTGTCATAGTCTACTAACATTTGCAAAAGACATTCAAGAAAATTTCTCATTGAAGGCTGCTAAGGACATGAAGATGTGAAAAGATAAAGTAATTGGATAAATAACTCGCTAAAAGATAGGAAACAAAATAGGAATAAATGTTCATTTCTCACTGGGAAGGAAAATTACCAAAATAAACCCACAGGCTGTGATGTCCCACATTTGCAAATGGTCTGGTAAAAGGTTAGATCAATGAGGTGACAGAGTTTGTTGACACGACTGCTGTTCAACGTTGAGAGTTGACTGAAATACTGAAGAATGCCCTTGCCTTTCTAAATGACCAGGTGAAAAAAAATGGCAAATGACTTTCAATTTAGATACATAAGTGAGGGATAAGTGGAACCCACCTTTGCAAATATGATAGTGTTCTAAGCTGACTAAGACTCAAGGATGAAGTTTTTGTGACTAGGATGGTTAAGTGTATGGAAACCCCAGCTCAGGGTTGAGTAGCAGTAAAAATATACACAGAAAATGGGAAGGTAGGAACTCTTAGGAAATTGAACCAAAACAAAACAGAAAAAAGTGTCATGTGATTTCAAAAATCCAGGATTTCCCCTCATCTTCAGCATGGTATGAGATCTAGTCCACTCAAGCCAAATAAAAGATACAGTAAATCTGGAAAAAGATACTAAGCAGAGAAAAAACTCTGTCACGTATACAGAACTCCTTTGTACAAATAGTGGTTGAAGGGACGAAATCTCTTTGGCCCACAAAAGAGATGGTAAAGGTCCATACAATCATCAGTCAATATGGAGAAATGTAGATAGAACAGTTTGGAGCACATCATGGTACAGGTGCACTTAAGAGAATCATTTAAAGGCAATGTTATGGAGAAATTATTGTGGCCTCAGAAACCACTCACCAAATAAGCTGGAAAGCAAGGAATGAAAAGCTGGCCCTGTGACAAAGATCATGTTACTTGCCTTGACCTGAAGCAATGTAAAGAGTCTGAGTCTGTTCTGAAGACCATGAAATGGATGTGGCTAAGTGAGAGTTGTCTGTCCATGATGGACACAACAAAACCTCACAGTGGATAGATATTATTCCTGCCTAGGACTCAGGATTTTATAAAGATTGAGGGGGAAAACAATCAAAACAACAACAACCCAAACCAACAAACAAACAAAAAACAAACAAACAAACAAAACCCCACCAACCAACCAAAACAAAACCCCAAAACACAAAACAAAACAACCAAAAAAAAACCCCAAAACAACCCAACCAAAAAAAAAACCAACCCAACCAAGAAACCAGAAAGAAATTCCCAGCTGAGTACCATCAGAATCTGAAAAAAAAAATACCTCAAAAACCTGGACTTCAATACAAAGAAGTAAAAAAGCTGATGAAATCTTGTTTTTCACTAGCTCTGATTTTTTTAGTAACAGATGATTTGACAAATCTTGCACTTGTTCACAATAAAGTTCCAACTTAGGTGACCACATGTAATTCATTTGCTCTTTCAAGTGCTAGGATAAGCCAGAATAATTATTTACCTTCACAGTAGAGATTTCCTGACCCATGTGCTTTAAGAACACACCAGTGAGTGGGCTGAAAATATTCCTTTCTTTGGGTGGCTGTGTAGTGAGTGGCAGTGGCCATAGAAGTGGTGCTGCTGCCTACTTCCTGCACATGACTGGGGATTATCAAACGACACTTGAATTTAATGCCTTGAAAACAAATACAAGGAGGTGGTTAGAGTTGCATAACATGAAGGTAGGGTGTATAATACACTGCCAAAGGCTGTTCCAGATGCTAAATGCTAAACATTTACATAAACGCTAAATGTTTCAATTGGTTGCAAGGATAAATTCGTGGAAGAAAAACGCATTCAAAGCTATTATAAAGACACTAGCTTTGGCTCTGGGGCTTCCTGTGTTACAGATTGTGGAGTGTGAGGGCAACGCCCTAAAGTCATGACTAGGGGTGCTTTTTCCCACAGTGGTTCTTTCTGCTGACACCGGCACGGGGACTACGCACGAGAGAAGAGAGGGCTTCTGGAGGTCGATTTAGAAAAAGACGAGATTGAGGACTCTTCAGTTTATAAAAGGTGGGGTTTATTGGCTACATGGATGTCAGAAAAGTTTAGAAAAAGAGTCGAAGAGCTGAAGAGTAAGAGCTGAAGAGTCAGAGCTGAAGAGTCAGAGCTGAAGAGTGTAAAGAGCTGAAGAGTCTCGAACAAGGGCTGTGCATCAGGTTATAAAGGGGGGCTAACAAGGCGGGATTACATGTTTCAGAACTAATAAGAAAGTGAATACAAGTGAATTATAGAACAAACAACCAATGCACTAACAATGAGATAAAGGTAAACTGAGTGGTTGGAGGGAGATAGTGGCCCATACTATCTGTAGTACAGGGATGGGAGGTCAGTGGGAAAATCCATTTCTTCTTCACTCTCCTCTGGCCCATCTCCAATTTCTTCCCAGTCCTCCACACTTTCAAGGACACCAAGCTCTAACTCAGCCACCTGGGCCGCTACAGTGGAGCACTAGAGGAATATTCTGGGCAGCTATAAAGATGATTGCTCTGACTTTTAACTATTTCACAGGTGTCTGCTGTGTTGCTGCTGGAGACAGAACGTGGGGCTAATTGGGACCTCAGTGTGACCCAGAGCAAAAACAGCAACCCAGGTGCTGTTTTTCCAGACCACCTGATTTCAATGGGTTTGAGTGTTCATACCCAGGGCTACACAGAGATGTGCAGAGGGTCATGAATGACCTCCAGTCTGCACTCTACCCAAGAGCAGGAGTGAGGGGTGGGAGATGGGGAAGGGTTTGACTACGGCAAAACCTCTTGAGCTTTGTAGTAGATGACATGCCTGGTGCCCTTTTTGACCTCTGCTGCTGTGCTGTGGCAGATACAACCAGTAGTTGTCATTGCTGAGACTTGTTATATAATAATAAAATATGATTGCATTTACAATTCATATTACTGTGTTTAATACCCTGTATTGATGGAGATTTATGTCTATTGTCCTAGAGGGGCTATGGGAAGGCACACAGCTGTTCATTCACAACTTACTTTGCTGCCTGATGAATACTTTGCTGCCTGTCCATTTCTACTTTAACACAGACAAATTTATTCCATTGAGAACACTGTAAAAATATCAATTAACAAATGCTTGGATTTTTAACATAAGATAGAGGAAGATTTTTACAGTAAGTTTGGTTTTGAAAATTCCTACAAATGGAGCCATGTGAGCACATGCTCAAAAACATCTGCACTTACTACTTTGAAGAAGTGAGGACATGAAATGGAAAAGATAAGCAACTGGCAGCCATGGAGGTCAAGTTCCTACAGAGCAGAGATCAAAGGTAAAAATGCAATCTGCTACCCTCAGTAAGTTATTCACTCAATTCACTAAATCACATCCTGGAAATGCCACTGAAGACTTACTGGAGTTTCTGAAATAAAAATTCTGGAAACTGTTCCAGTCTTATCCTTGGCTTATTCTCTCCACTTGAATTGCCTGTGCATCATGTGCATTGTGAAGCCCTGGTGTGTCTTGGAATGAGTCCTGTCTTAAATCAGTAGTAAGAGAGAGGACAGCATTTGCTGAGATGACCGCTAGAGATGTCTAGAGAATTGCTTTATCTTTTATAGATAGTGTAAAAATATGATGAAACAAAACAAATGCTTACAAAACCACCAGGAAGCAATCAAGTATCTGCAAAAGGGGTCAGCAGAAAGAAGAATAACACAGAGTAGTACATTCCTCAGTGAATGCAAATCCTTAAAAATACATCCTTGGCTCACTGTAGGTATTTTCAGGCTACTTAACCCAATGGGAACGCGACCGGTTTGTTCTGGGCATGTGAACATGGCACGGCATGGAGATTTTACCAAAAAAAATCTCTGAAGAGGATGTGCCTGGAGTAAGATCGTATGTCATTTTGAGCTCTGGTTTAGCACAAGAAATCACTTGGCATTAATCTCTTTACTGTGCTGCTTTAGTTACACAGGTCTGTTAGCGGAGCAGAGCCTTTGCCTTGTCTCACTTGATGTCTTTGTGGTGAAGGAGAGAGAGAAATTCTGTTTCTTTCTTGTCTGAAGTTACGCTGATGATCAACGAACAGCTTTTCCAGAGGAACTAAATTGCTTGTCCTTGTGAGCCTGTGCTGGGAACAGCTTCATTGTTTATCAACTGCTTTGAAGAATCCCACACACAGCCCTGCTCATGGACATATCAAGCTGTAATTTCATGGCACCCAGATTGTTTTCTGTTGCAAATATTGCTTAAACTAGCCATATTTGCTCTTATAGTTATTTGTCTGAATGTTACTAATGGGTCCTGTTATGCACAGTAATCAAGCGCAGTTTATGCCTGCAGCAACCTGTAGCAGTTGGAAGCCAAAAAATTAAAGTGTATTTAAGGTCGAAAGTGTTCCTTAAAATTAACTGATTTTGTACATGAAATAGACTGAACCTTTTGTTTGACAGCGTTCGGTATGAAGTCCATAATTCATGGTTAAGAAGTCAAGAGATGTGTAGAAAAACCCATCCATCTAGATCTCACTCCCCAAATGAAATCACTTTGAGGAGAGGGAAGTTTTTCCTGAATAACAGGATTCTTCCATCTTGATAACCCTTGAACATTTCTGCTCTGCTTTCACATTTAGTGTTACATTAAGATCACTTTGGATGCTCTCTGGATCACATATTCAAAGCCATACTTTTATATTTTATGCTTGAGAGAAATTAGCAAGAGCTCAAGGGCAGTGAACGTCCTATTCCTCTCAGCATGGGTGAGACTACATCTGGAGTGCTGTGCCCATATTTTGGCTCCTCAGCACGAGGAAAATGTTCATGTACTAAAGCAAGTACACCAAAAAATCACTAAGAAAGTCATGCGGCTGGTGCACGGGATGTAAGAGGAGATGCTGAAAAAAGAAAAAAAGAGGGTTGGTTTCAGCCTTAAGACAAGACAAGGGGAGATTTTTCTGCTATCTGCAGTTTCCTAATGAGAGGCTGCCTAGAAGGTGGAGGTGAGCTCTTCCCAGAGGTGGATAGGACAAGGGACAGGTTTAAGACAAGGGTCAGCAGACAAAAATTAGAATATGTGAAATTGTGATTAGTTGTAATGCAATTGATTCGAAGCTGTTGCCCAGAGGGATTGTCAAATCTCCATTACTGGACATCCTCAGAGTGCAACTGAATGAGTTTCTGAGAAACCTGAGCAAACTGCATCCAGCTCCAAGCAAGAGGCTGGACTACACAACCTAAAATTTTCTAATCTAGACTACTCTGTGATTCTATTCTAGTTCTTCTTATACATGCCATGACCTCATGGACATAGTGTTTTTTCCAGTGCTGAGCTTCCTGACAGACACCTTTCTGGGAATTAAAAGTTAAGTTTGTTGATCCTGCTGAGATAGTTGAAAAGTTATACAAATACCCATACTGATCAGACACCCAACATCTCAGTGCCCCAGAAAATGTTTATGTATATATGAAAGAATGCTGCCACCAGTTCCTACTTGCACATATTTCTAAAACGATGGAATTCCTCTGGATTTCCCAATTGCCAGGTGTAATCTAGGTTTTTCTTGGTTTCTATCCAATTTAATCTAGCTGAAGCTCTTGGGACACTGCAGAGGACAAAAGGGAAATATTTATACAGGCTGTGTCTACAGGCAAGAGATACTGCAGAGATAAAAATATTCAGAATTTACCCCGTTTGGCAGGAGTTATTCTGAGTGCTGCAAGAACACACTATGTTAAAAGAAAATAACAGGACCAGAGATGGAATGACTCACTAGCCTGGGTGTAAAGACAATACCCTAAGTGGTGGAGGCCGGTTAAACATCTTGCCTGAATGATACATATAAGGGATTTATATTTTTTTAGGAGATAGTTGTGTTGAAATCCGATTCCTACCTCAGTTGAGCCCATTGTTTAAACCCAAATAGCATTACCTGGAGATACTGAAAGAAGTCTGCAGCAGTATTCTTGGATTCAGTGTTTCTGAATCTTTTAAGTAACCTGGGAAAAGTGTTCAAAAACTCTCTAGTCAAAGAAAAAGACTTAGACTTCAGTGTTTGAAACAAGTATCATGGGCATGAGAGTAAGAGCATCTCTAGCTCATTTGTTTTTCTCCTTTGCTGTTCTGTTTTTTTCCCCACTCAAATTGCTTTTGTGAGTTGAGTTAAAGATTTTTTTTTTGTATAAGAGATGGAGGGGAGGAGGACAGGGCAACAGCAAGCAAGGAAGGGGAGAAGGCTGGCTTGTGGAATGGGGTTGTGAAGTGGAGATTCAACCACCTTCCATGGAAGGGGTTGAATTAAATTAGCTTGACTGCCATGGATCACAACCAAAGTGAATAAAGGCAAAAACTTGCATACTAAAGGTATGGGGAAGGTAAATTGGGCACCTTTACCAGTGCCAGTGTCAAGGAGGGCATGTGATATGTGCTGTGACTTAGATTTTGAAAAATGAACCAAATACTTTAAGCTTTTCCTGGATATTTCAGTCTTTATTTGATATCTCTGTCTGAGCATGAGTTTAGACTGACCTTAAGGGATCTAATGAGGTCTCACCACTGAATGCTATAGCTACAATCATATGTAGAAATAAATTATAGGAAATAAGAATACTTTATCACTTAAGGCATCTATTGTGGGCAGGTCATTCTTTTAATACACTTTTTTTTCTTTCTACGAGTCAGTGAATATGTCCAAACACATTACAGTGCAACATTTAATTAAGAATAAAAGAGTTTTGGCAGAAAGGAAATTGCTGTGAAGGTCACTCTTGACATTATTCTCAAACAATCAAAATACTGAAAACAAGACTGAAGGCCCACCAAGCAGCCAAAGAATACATAGAGGGCATGTAAAAGTGTGTGTTGAACAGTAGATATCCTTTCTATTTTTCATATCATAGGATCATCCAATCATTTACATAAATAATTGTGGAAGAGAACCAAGAGAGGGAGAGGCAAAGTGTGTATGACTGAAACTTTCCAAATATCACTTTAGTTATATCTGTGCTGTGATGTAGGCTTCTTTACGTAGCTCTGTAGAAGTCAATTTTGCATATTTCCCCCTTTTTCATGTGCTACCAATGGAAAGATTGAAAAATTACTTATTATATCTGAGTTATATGCTACTGTCCATATGTGTGTGTTTACCTGTCAGAGGAAGAAGTGTGGGGATGATATGTCTCATAAAAATGCTGATATATAATAATTGTTGCTGACCAGAGGAGGATAACTGCTATCATATTTAGCATTTCTGTAATCCTTTCCATCTTTGAAAGACTTCCCAAGTAGTTATTAGCTACTGTAAATCACCAAAAATTTTCTGTAAAAAATGTTTTTGCATTGTTTTCAACTGTTTTTCAGTCAGTTTTTTTTTCCTGGAAGGAGATAGTTTCAACAAAAATAGATGAAACTGACACAGGAAAAAATAGAGAAGAAAAACTGTATGGGTGAAACCAGAAAGAATTCATTAAAGGTCTTGGGTGGTATCTTGCATTTGTTGCAACCAGTGTTCTCATATGCATGCCCTCACTCTAGCATGAAGAAGAGACCAGCTCAGCCATGATTGCATGGTCTGTGACATACTCCAAAGCAATCACTTGATCTGTCATGAGAACAAACTGAAGGCCATGGGGTGTCCATGCAGGCTGCACCTGGATAAGAAAGGAGCACAAACCATGTGGATACCACCTCACGAAGTGCAGCGTTGAGCTGAATCCACAATGTCTAATGCAGTGTGTTGTAGAGAACCACAAGGTAGCTCAGAGCAACCCTGCTATGTGTGGTGGACTTATTGACTGCCTTGGCATCCTCCTGCAATTCCTGAACAGAGATACTGGCTCACATGTTTCATGGGATGAGACGGAAGCTGCAAAACATAGCATTCCATGGCAGTATGGATGCTCTGAATACCCACAGGCATGTGCAGCACCTTCATGGGGTATATATCAAGCATATAACTACCCTTTCTTTCCTGGGCATGTGCTGCAGATTCTAGCCTGGCTAGCCCCACATCTAGGACAAATGTAAAAAATACTCCAAATCCCCACAGCTGAGATACCCACGTTTGTGTGGTGCATTGACCCTAGCTGGACACCAGGTGCCCACCAAAGCCACTCTATCACTGACCTCAGCTGGACAAAGGAGAGAAAACAATGAAAGGCCTGTGGGCCAAGGTGAAGACAGGGATCAACCATCTCACCAATTACTGTAATCGTCAAGACAGACTCAACTTGGAGACTCAATTAGATAAAGTTGGGGTTACATGAAATAAAAACACCGTAAAATACCTTCCTCCCATACCTCCTTTCTTCCTGGGATCAACTTCACTTGCCATTTTCTCCACCTCCTTGACTCCAGTGGCACAGAGGGACAGGGAATGGGGGCTGTGGGCAGTTCATCACACACTGTCTCAGTCACTCCTTCTTAATTGGGGGGGACTCCTCCCACTTTGCACACTCTTCTCCTGCTCCCCAGTGGCTTCCCTTGCACAGAAGACAGTCTTCAATGAACTTCTGCATTGTGAGTCCTTCCCATGCATTATGGTTCTTCACAAACTGCTCCAGTGTGGTCTCTCCAGGAAGTGCAGTCCTTCAGGAACAGCTGCTCCACAGTGGATCTCCAGTGGGGTCACAAGTCCTGCCAGAAAACCTGCCCCAGCATGGGCGTCGTCTCTCCACAGGGCCACAGGTCCTGCCAGGAGCTTGCTCCAGTGCATGTTTTCCATGGGATGATTCCCAGTCTCCTTCAGGTATCTGTCTGCTTCAGCATGGGATCCTCCACGGCCTGCAAGTGGATCTCTGCTCTCCCGTGGTCCTCCATGTGCTGCAGGGGCACAGCTGCCTCACCATGGTCTGCACCAGGGGCTTCAGGGGAATCTCTGCTCTCACTCCTGGAGCACCTTCTGCACCTCCTTCTGCACTGACCTCGGGGTCTGCAGGGGTGTTTCTATTATGTGACTAGAGGCAATATCTGCCCATTACTTCACTTAAGAAGTTATGCTCAGTGCACTCCAGGAGTCTTCTGATTGCCCAAAGCTCACTTCCAGCAGATTTTTGGGTGGTTGGAGTTCCCCAGCAGGACTAGAGCCTGCAAGTGTGATGCCTCCTGTAGCTGGAACAAGAAGGCTTCATCAGTGGTCCCAACTTGATCAGGTGGCCTGTAGCAGACATCAACCTTAAGGCTCCCTTTGTTTCCTCAGTTTCTACTTCTTACCCATAAGCTTTCACCTGCTCATGACTATTTTTTCTCAGCTCTTCATAATCTCTCAATTTCTTGATGTAGAGGGCAAAGCCTCCAGCCTGCTGTCCTCTCCAGTCTTTCTGAACAGTCTGTGGCCATCGAGAGACCATGGCCATCGATGGCCATGGTCTGTGGCCATACTCCAGCCATGGATTCATCCCAATAATTTTCAGTAATGGCAACTAGGTAATATCTGTCCAGCAGCTTGGTGGCTCCTAACTCCTCCTATTTGCTGTCCATGCTGAGTGTATTGGTGTAGAGGACCCTTGGACTGCCAGTTGTGTCACCTTCTTAGAGGAACCCTGCTTAATTTCTTTGAGGTATTTCACTGGAGTTTCCCTGCTGGGCTCCTATTATCTCAGGACCCCCTGGCTCATCTCCCTAAGACTTCAAGCGTGCTGCTGTGTAGCCAGCACATCTCCGAGCAAGAGATATATTCAGATGAACAGGAGGGATGTATGAATCTCTGCTGCTTCGGTGCAAACTCCTTGAGCTTAGTGTAACTGCAGGGTAAAGTGTGCTCAGTCTCAGTCTTGACATGCTTTGTGCTGAAATACATGTCTACACTCCGTACCTCTGCTATGAAGAGTAGGCTGAGGGCTGACAACAAGCAGTTGTTAAGTTGTTAAACTGCCAAATTAAGTCTGTTGTTGATCATCTTGGATTATGCTGCTCAAAATGTTGGCATGTTGTGAAGTTATTTGCATCCTGCGTATCAAATTTGGACACAGGCACAGCTATTAAGGTATGGTTCTTTGGTGTCAAGCAGGAGCCCTTTGTGCTGGGCTCTGCCTGCATGTTTAGGTGGCAGGAGTCATTCTTTGCCAGGAAGATGAACAAGGTCTGGCAGATAAATCAGCAATGGGTGATAAACAGAAAAAGAGAAGTAACTTCTCCATGGCAATACAACAGATCTGGAGTAGGTCTGCAGCAGTCTGTGTTGCCTGAGAAGCCCTATTCTATTCTTGTACTCTGCTCTGTTTCAGTGTTTTCCTCTGTCTTAAATAATTTTCAACACCATGTGAAGTCAGAGGCAATAAAGTAATTTGGTTGCTGAGGGCTTATTACATTCCTAGGATTTTGCAGAAAGCCTATTTAGAGAAGGCAACACATACTTATCGATGGATTTAGGATTGCTATTCACTAGTTAGACACTGTAAAGAGAGTAGAGATCATGTTGTTGGCAGAATTGTATTTACTGTGATTGGATTGAAATGCAGCTGCACATTTGCTTCTGAAAAAATAAACTGGACATGACAGTTTGAGCTAAGTCTCACAAAAAAATTTCTATCATAATCCTTGGATGGGCACATTAGAAAAAGATATATCTATCTTTGACACTGCTTCCATGCTAAAAAAAGAGCTGAGAATAATCTGTACATCCCAAACAGAGTAAGTGCTAATATTTTCAAGAGTCTTGACTGAAAACTTGGCTTTTTGTGCAGGAACTGCGGGCTGGCAGAAAGGTTGAGTATTCCCAAGGCTTTCCTCTGGGTCCTGAAGGGAAGCTGTTTGGCTGTCCCAAGCGTGACGGAGCACTCCTGAGTGTGTAACAGGCTCTGCTACGGTGAAGGTCCTTTTCTGCTGCTGTGTGATTACTGCTTTTAAAATGGGAGATTCTCGTTTCTGCTCCCCAAGAGGAGAAAGCTAAAGGATTGCTTAAGTTCCCACATATTTTTTTCCCCTCAGCAAGAAAATATTGTCCCTTGGTGCCCTTTTGCTACCAAAGGATCACTTTGAGACGGGTACAGTCTGATGTAGTTCATTCAAAAATATTAAAGGGTCACCAAACATCATTAGTTATATTATCATTACTGATGACCTGAGGGTTGGAGCTTTGGTTTCAAATTCATCAGTTTTCAGCTAATAAAGACCATTAGCAAGTAAAGAAAAATGAGGGATGTTATGTGGTACATCTGTATTCATTTGCTATATTCAGACAGTACATTTTCTACTGCAGATGTGAAACTAGCAAAATGAGGGGGATGATAGGAAACAAAACTGTTTTTCAGTCTCCAAAAGACATTTTCTGGCTAGAAGAAAGTACTCATTGACAGCAACTGCTGAGAGAAAGAAATTATGAGCTACTGGACAGCAAATCACATCAAATCTCAGCAGCAAAACTGATCAGCCAGAATTTACAAGTGTGATCTCTTTTCACGGCCTTGGCAGTTACCGAACCTTTGGAATTCAAAGTGACATTGGAAGTTAATAGCCAACTTCTTGCTACAACAAATAAAATTAAATACTTCTTGTTTTGATGAATCATTTTCAGCGTTGTCAATTAGAAGGCCTGGCCCCAACGGGGATCCTGGAGTCTGCTTTCCACTTCCTGCTGACTTCTGGGGCCTGATTCAAATCCTATTGGAGGCAGTGGGTAGACTTAATAGGGTTTTGAATTAGGTCGTTAAAATTAGTATCTATAAGCAAGTCACTTTATCTCTCTGAGCTTCTTTGTTTATGTGGTCACATGGGGACAGCCAATAATTACTTACATCGGGATGTTTAGATCATTTTGCTATGTGTCCGTGGACAATATTAGAAGGAGAAATTAGTCATTTAAATGTTCATAATCTATTATTTATTCTAAATTATATGCAATAAATATCATCGTTTATGATAGAATTAATATCTGATTCTATAATAATTGGCAGTTAGCTGTAAAGGGATCACAAAGAAATGCAAATAAAACATTAACATATATGAAGTAAATGATTTGTGAGAACATCTAAAATCACATAAAAACTTAATGAAACATAAAAAATAATTATGATACAGGCAGAAACAGCACTAAACCATGCTTAACCTGTGGTGTTAGTAATTCTCAGACTTGTAGTTAAATGGCGATAAGTAAATAAAAAATACACAGTAAATCATATTGTGCAACATAATGAACATCAAGGCTAAAGAAAGAGGATCAGTTATAATGGTGATTAATGCAGGGTGGATTCTATCTAGGATTATTTCAGCCAGCTTCATTTAGGCAGTTCCAGGAACGACTCTTGAATTGCTTATATTGTTATCATTTCTTTTGTATGTGGCAGACTTTTTTATTTTATTTTTCTGTTATTATTATTATAATCTATTTTATTTTATTACTTGGATGAATTACTTCACCATTGAATCCATTTGTTTCCTTCCAATGGAAGCATGACATCCATATTTGTAGAAAGGTCTTTAACTTCAGAAATACTGATCTTAGAATAGAATAGCAATAATTGTTCTGGTAGGAAAGTTTCTGCCCTTAGTTTGGATTTCCCCCGGGTTGGGACTCAGACTAGTGACACTTCTCCTCCTCATCATCATCCCAGCTTTTGTGCAGGGAGGAAACATCAACCCAGTGTTACACACTAGATGTTTTCTAAGCTGATGATGGAGAAATCTCAATCCCAACCTATGGGAGCTAAAACCTGACAGCCTACATGTAGAAAACAACTACAGAGCAAGCAAGTAATGAAACCTTGCTGAAATCTTCAGGAAAACCTCTGCTGGCTTTGCTGGGAGTGACACCTTTCACAGACATGTAGTGTGTTTGTCGCTAAAGCCAAGGAAGCTCTAATCTTCCCTCTTCAGAGAAAACTCCTCCCTGGGCCCCACAGGGCAGCTGCGGCAAGGGGTGAGGGGGGACCTGCCAAAGAGGCTGCAGCACTACATGAGGGAAGCTTCTCTTCCCTGTCAAACTCTCCTGGACATCTGGGGTCATTTGGCTACATTAGGGGATGAGAACTAGTTTTATGTTGTTTTTGCACACATGTTTTTCAGGATGACTCTGGTGACTGAAGAAACCAGAAAAAAAGAGTGTTTTCTCTCATCAAAAATAATCCTAAAGTCCCAAATGCGGCAGGGCATTCAAAATTTCTTTTCTATTTTGCATGAGAGAAGCAATTATTATTTTTGTTGGTGAAACAGAAGTGCTGGTAAGTAGCATCATTTAGTATAAAGAGTTCGGGTGAGCTTTTCCTTGGTACCAAAACTTAATTTTTATTGGCATAGAACAGCAATCCTTAAATTGCCAATTAGAAACTCAAAAGCATATGAAGATAAAAACAAAGAAAATGTTTGGAAAAGGAATGCAAAACAAACGAATCCATCTCTAAATGCTAAATGTCTAAATCCATCTCTAAATGTCATCAGCTAGTGTAACCACCCTACTAGATGGGAAAAAATAACAAGTTTCCTGATTATGTGTAGTCTGTGCTTGTATGTCAATAGATTTGTGTGGGCCAAGATGTGTGGGCCTGAAAATTGCCTGAAAATTTGTGTTTTCACCATTACTAATAAGGTCAAAATGTTCTTTCCTTTATTTAGGAAAAAAATAGGGGAAAAACACCACCTCAATATCTAAACAATGCTATAAAAGTGAAGTGCAGCAAATCCAGAAGTTAATATAAAATCCACATGTCAATCTGTCTGTGGGAAGTATTTTGAAAGCCAAAGGCAACTCAATAAGAAAGGCAGCAGAAGCAGCATTTCAATCAGGAGAGAAGAGAGTAGACCTTGACAGTTCATTACTGAGCTGGCTCTTCCAAATACTGCCTTTTCCTTTTTTTCATTGTCCCATTTAGTTCATTAATGCTGGTCTCCAATTAGGAACAATATTTCTAAAGAGATGTCTGGTTAGTAACCTTTGCTTTTTTTTTCCCCCTGCCCATTTCATACGTACAGTTGTAGAACTCTAGTGTAACTTCTGAAATATAAGGGCTGAATTGTCATTAGTGATGGTACAATAAATCACTGAGCCCCAGAGTACAAAGATCCTAAATGGTAAAGTCACAAGAAAAGGAAGAAAGAGATGGAAAAGAGAAAATCACAAAACAGCTGACCAGTCCTTGGTCTTGTAAAATGCATATGCTTTTCTTGCAGTTCTTTTGCCTTTAGGCATCACATAAACTCTGGGAAGAAGTGATATCAATTTCAGGCTTTGATGAGGACCATGGCAGCAGGGATCTTTGCTTACTCTGCCTCTGCAGCAGTAATTTCAAGCACGTTTGCTGTGCAGGCTGGAGAGATGTCACTGCTGCCACAAAACCAGAGAGCTCAGCTGCAGGAAGGGAAATCTGGCACATCAATCATCAAGATGCCACCTCTCCTCACGGTGGGGGAGTTGAAACTAGGTGGTCTTTAAGGTCCTTTCTAAAGCAAGGCATTCTATGATTCTGTGACATATGCAGAGAATCTTTTTCCCTAGAACTGTTTCAAGTTCTTCTGTGAATCTGTTTCTTCCTGCTATATTTTCCCAATTCTTAGCTGTTGAGATGTGAGAACAGAGCTAGGACAGGCATCAGACAAGTAGGAGAAGACAGATCTCCATTCTCCAGATACCTGTGGAATGGAGAACTTCTTCCTGTTTCAAAGTTGCTGCTTTCTGATTTTTTTTTAAAATCTTAAATTACAAAGCTCAACTCAGTGTTGAAAAGATAAAATTTCACTGACTCGAAAAATGAGAAGTGCAGCATCTAATTCTTTGTTAATGAATCACCCTCTTCATAACATCACTCAAAATTCTGCCAGCATTCTTGAAAAATAAAATCTTGTAAATAACACTTCTAAAAGCCTCCAATTCCTGAAGGATGTATGTATTTTGTCAGAGCAAGAAGGAAGTACTCAGCATGACACAAGACACTGATCTACTCCCCAGCCATGACAGTTTATTCCACTTTAGCAGACACATCTGTATCAAGATGCAAAAGAAACAGGAACTAAAAATCAAGCTTGGGAACTTAGTATTTCATAGGTATATTATGCTAAATGGCTTACCCCTTATTGATTCACATAGTTATTAATCAGGAAAGCCTGAGTATATAATCCCACCTGATCCTTAGGTCCTTGGAAATGACAGTTAAAGCTGGCAGCTGGCTTAGAGGAAGAATGGCGGGATGAAAAAAGCAAATGTTGCATTATTCATATAATTCCACTAACAGAGACACAGGACTTCCATTCACTGTTGTTGCTCAAGAGCAGGACTCAGGATAAAAATATTGTTGAAAATAGTAGTATAAGGCTGTGAAAATCCATCCTCATTTTTCTGGGTTTTTTTTCTGGTTCTTTTGTTTCTGTATTTTTTTTTTAGTATTTGTGACCTTTGACAAAATATCAATGTTTTAACATTTAATTTCTATCTGACTGACACATGTACAGCTCTTTATGACCTTGTCCATGTGTTGTACAGACATATTTAGATATTGTATTGGTCATAAAAAGCTGCATAATAATGAAGAAACAGAAGCTGATGTGGCAAGTGCCTATGTTGCAAATCACCACCGTAAGAAAAATTCTGCAAATGTTAATGGCCAAGCAACACAGTATTCCTGATGTCCGACCTAATCCAGACTTTTTTAAACACCATTATAATACACTGGTATTGTAACAGTGTCTAGACAACACAGACAGAAGCCAGGAACCCTGTAGTATTAGCTATCAGTTTAAATGAAAGGAGGAAGCAGGAAAAGAAACATGAATATATGAAATGGCTTGCCTGCCTTCACTGAGCAAACCAGCAGAGAAGCTGGACTGGGCTTTAGCTAACCTTTTATTTCACACTGTCATGACTTTGGGAGGGTTTCAGCTCATTTTGTTTCAGTCAGTGCAAATTTTACTTTAAATGTGAGCTAGACATTCAAATCCAGACATAGTCTATATGCCAGAGGCATATTTGAAGAGCTGCTCATCCCTTCCTGGGACAGCAAATATGATATGGAGAGATGAACTGCTCTTTGTCAATGCCTCTCTTTTCCCTGTGACTACAGAAAGAAACGAAAGGGTTGATTTCAGCTAGATGCCTAATTTAATGAAGTCAGATCAGATGAAGCACACCTCATTTTAATGGCTCATAGTACAAATTCCAATATTCCAGATGTGCAGCACTGGGATCTTCAGAGACATATTAGTCAAAAATCCAAGATATGCTCAAAGACATGTTAATTTAAACTTTTCTGCCTTAATGTAAATGCCAAAGTAATAGATCTGATTTAAAATGTGCCTTGATTGTGTACTTTGAAAGCTTTGTCCTCACCTAATATTTTATTTTTCTGAGGTTTTATTTTCAAAGGACTTTTACTTTTTCACACTGCAATTTTCCAGTACAAATTTGCACCAACAAAAGCTTTATGGTATACTACTGCCATCTCTTTCACTTCAGCAATTACAGAACACAAATACAAAATTAAGCAAATTGTGCTACGGTGGATGAACCAGAAGTCTTTACTGAAAACAAATCCCTGCTCATTTCAGCAGCAGGCGAGTGAAACACAGGTCCTGACAGGTGGGGAATGCTGTTTAACTCGGGGCTCTACCCAAGTGACATACCACTGCATATTTTTCAGGCTGCCTTATTTTACTGTGCCAAATAAAATAGCTTTTTCTTGTTCTAGTAATGTGTATTTTATGTTCTATGAATAATGTATGCTCCCTGTGTAACTTTTCACTTCAGCTTTTGAAGGCATAGGGTGCTCCAATTTCCTGTTTCATACCATGATGTGGACCAAAAATGATTAGAGTTCCTGAAGTTGCTCATTTGTCTAATAAAATAACTTAATACAAAAACCTTTGCAGACTTCTGAGATGTGACTTTCTGACGATTAACACAGAGCCCAAACCACAGGATATGTCTTTTTCCCAATGTAAAAGACAGACTCATGCTGTCAAGATCTCTGTTTCTCAAATTCATTAATTTCACACAAACCCCAGGTACAAGTCACAGTTGCACCGACACATTTTTATACTAATTCCAAATACGAGTCAATCTATGCCGATGAATTAACAGTTAGTCAAAATTCAGTAGGATCTCATCCTAATACATGCCCTTTAAAAGGCATACCATCATCACAGCATTTGGGATTTTCCTTTTTGGTCCAGAGGGAATCCAGTTGAATGCTACGTGGAAAGGTATGAGCTGGTAACACTCCTGATGTGACTGTGTGATTGCCAGGACATCTGGCCATTTCTGCAAGCAGATGAGCAGGGCTGTGCTGGGCACTGGATGCATAGCTTGCCACTGTGCCTTCAGGAACCCAATCTGGGGATCTTGGAATGCTTATTAGAAGTGTTTATCTTTTATTAGGGTTTTAATCTCAACTATAAATTTGAATGCAGAGAATTTATGAGGGAATGCTTCTCTGCTTTCTGAACCTTTTGCTTTGTGCCACTTCAGTAGCACAGTGACATCCAGTTATGGCTGATGCTGCTATAGGGAAACACAGCAACGGGAACAGAGCTTGGGTTGAAGCTTCCCAGAAGCTTCTCACCTCACATAAAGGCTGCCTAGAAATGGCAAGTAATGCTGTTACCACCTTCCTCTTTATTGAGCACCATCAATTCTGGTCAAAAAAGCCTATTTTTTCCCTTTTGGTATGCCTTTTCCTGCTTATATAGTTTCCTAAGGCTAGAAAATAACATCAAGCACAGGAAGCAATCTGTGTACCACTTAGAAAAACCTTCCATCTAGAAAAATAATTTCTTTTTTACTTCAGATCACTTTGCAAGCGATGTGAAAATACAAAATTTAGTAGGACAAAGATGAGAAAAGGCACTTTTGCTGCTAGACAGGGAAAGTATTATACAAAGACAGAGACAGAGATGAAGGGACAAAGTTGGATTTTAAAAGAAGCTAAAGTACTAGGAGTGTATTATCACAGACTAGCTGCAAATGATGGGGAAAAACAGAGAACGGAAGTGGTGCTTAACATTAATCAGAAGTTGCAATATACAGGAAAGCTTTAAGGGAACAGTTTGAAGAGGAATCAGTGCTATGAGGGGGTTAGAGAGAAGAAAGGTTTCCCAGAGGGTGCAGCACCATTGCTGGGAAACAAACCCCCATGTGTGGAGCCATCCAGAACAGGTGAAGGGGGTGAAGTAGAACAGCACAAGTAACAGGTATGGGTCTGATGCCAGGGGGAATGATTAATGTAAAATATCCCTGGATTAAGCAACAGAGATCAGGGTAAGACTAAGTTAAGCAAAGAAAGCATTCTCTTAAATCCACTCATACGCACTTTTAAATTAACATTTATCCCTTACTAAAGTAGACTTGCTAAAATCCTGATGGCAATTTTGGCTTGTCCTGTCTGAGACTCTTTAGTTGAGCTTGAGGAGCAGGAAATAAATGCCCAGTTTAGAAGGCAGGTTCAGGGATGAGCTAAAACCTGGGCAGTCTCAGGGTGGAGGAGTTCCAAATTGATAACCTAATATAAACGAACAAGGTGGTTCCTTATCTTTACTTCTGTTTGTCCCACAACACAGACATCTGTTTACTGTTTTAATTGCCAGGACTGTGAATGATCATGTTTAAGCTTTCTACATGCTGCACCAAAAAAAAAAAAAATATTTCCAGGGAACTCGGGACTGTACAGGCTGGTTCACACCTGAGGTTAGTACATCTTGACTAGACACTTCTAGTTTTGATAAAGCTACAACTTTCCTCTGAAAAGAAAAATGAAGAATGGAAGTTTCTGAAAGGCTGCTCTGAGCAGAGGAAAAGTCTGCTTTGTTGAAACATCTAAGACAATATCAGGAATGGGGAAAAGAATATAAGAAATATTTTTTATGTTGGGTTAAGGAATAAAAAACTGATTTTTTGAAGAAGCCATGGTGGTTATTTCTGCATAGAGAGGTTAACCCCAGTTTTGGTCTCAATATTTGTTTAGGTCTCAATCTAACAAAGCCTTTAGGCCAGCTGTGAAGTAATGTGAAAAAAAATCCTTCCAGAAGCTATTACCAGGAACTCATCTGGATGAAGAAATTGCTTAGAGGCTTTGCTGAACCTTTGCAGAAAATTGATTCGTTTCTAAGGTGATGTTCATATCAGTAAGTAAAATGGGTGAGGGACTATTTTCTTGTCTTGCTCAGGAATGGCATGGCACAGTTTGTAGCTCATAGGCCTGTGACTGAGCTTGTTTCTCCCCATAAACTACTGGGGGCAGTGCCAGGGTGAGAGCAGGAATGCAGGCATGGGCCAGAGCTGCACCAGGCTTGTGCTGATGATTGCTGTTAGCCTGGACTCGCAGCTGCACCCATGTGCAGTTTTGCTTAATGCTCTCACCATCCCCTCCTGGATTCCTCACGGACCACTTAGTGTAAAACCCTGAAAAGGTATGGTTTTCCTATGTACATTCAGTCTTTTCTAGTTTAGGATTCCCTCCCTGTGAATGAGGGCTGGATCTCTGGGACACGAGTGCCTTGCAAATCCATCCTATTGCAGATGCTCTGCTGAAAGCTATGGCAGGCACATCTGCATCTACAGAGACACAGGAGGAGATGCAACGCTATACAACACAGGGTAATTTTGCTTGGATTTGATCTCTGTCACTGCAAGAAGAGGAGGTAAAAATTGGAGCAGTCTTTAAAAACCTCGAATAAACAAACTTTTCAAATCATGGGGAAGATGTCTCAATAATAATCCTCCTGGCAGGTAAAATGCTATCATATAAAGAAGAGTTAAACGGAAGAGGAGCAGCGTCTGGCTCAATGGGATATATATGCTGCCTGAACTCTACCTTACAATAAAGAGAAAATATGCTGGAAGCAGGAGCACTGTGTAATCACACAGTCCCACTACATTTCACAGCTGCTTTTACTGAACTATGTCCATTTTTAAAATTCCTTCTCTTCTGCAGGTTTGTTGGGAATTATTTTATGAATTTTTTTGAAAATAAAAGAAATTTAGAAACAAAGGCATCTGACTGTCTCCTGTAATAGGAGTTTATTTTTTTTTTTGCTTGCTTTTGTTGGTGTAAAAAATCTGCAGTACATTTTTTAGGAAATAACTGGGAGATATCTGTTGTGGGTTAAATTAAACAATACAAGAGAAACTAAAGTAAGTAGTTTTCTATTGGAAAAGACAGGTAGTGCTTTTGAGTTAGTACGGATGAATTAGATTCAATAACAAATTATTAAATGTCATTTAATCTAAAATCAAACTGGACCTTAAAAGAAGTGACAAATACAGTAAATGAAAGTATTTTAAAAATAAAATTCTAGCATATGATGGAGGTATTATAAATTATATTTTATATAGAAGGTGTTATTCTGTATTTATCTGCATTTATTTTAAGCAAATAAATGGAACATGCAAAACCAAATGGATATTAAAAAAATCCCCAAAAAACGTGTTATGTTATTGACTCCTATAAAAGAGGGACTGAACCAATATTCTCTGTCCTGGTACAGTTACTTAGTTTGGGGTTCAGCTCATTTAGCTTTGGGAAGGGCTTTAGCTGTTTAAACACAGACTCTGGATGATAAGGATTACCAAGAAATCCTCACAGGACTGTCAGCTATGGCAACTTACTTTGGGCAAGTGGCACACCTTTCTGGGATGGCAGCTGGAGGCCAAGTGAGACACTGTGCCACGTACCAAATGTTGCTGGAAGCCTGCTTTGGGCAACAAGATTCCCCAAGAGATGTCTACGATGTAGGGGTGGCTTCCACTCAGATTCATACACCTACATTTAGATGTCCACACAGACGTGTGCAGGTGTGTTGGTAGCTAATGCTAGTAGCTGTGAGTACTACTAGTAGTAGAGTACTCACAGAGAGCTGCAGCTACTGTTTCTGCTGCCAGAATGGTCTTGTATTTGCCCTCCAACACAAGTCTTCTTAGCAGAGATCATACTTGGGACTGAAGTTCAGAGAAGACCAAGAACAGGAGCGTTTTCCTCTGACCAGTGCTGGAAGTTACCCCTTTAATTGTCACAGTCTCATCAATTATTTTTAAGACCTTCTTTGTCTGGTAAGTACCAAGAAACTAAGATGGCTCAATCCAGAAAAAAGATAACTTTTTTTGATGGCAAGATCCAGATGAGCTAGGTGCAGAGAAGACACTGCTGTTAACACAGGTGTAAGATGAGATTCTGCTGCCTGAACACGGGTGTGTAGTACCTTCGGTACTGTGGTCCCACCCAGCAGCCCAGACAGCGTCTAAAGGCCACTATGAGGCTTGGACTGAACCTTGAGATGCCAGGCTTTGGTACACCTTTAAATGCTACTGTCACACCTTTGGACTGGGCAGTATGGAGATCTGCCAGTGCCCCTTCACTCTGGTAAGGGGTAAGCTGCCATTGAAGACATGCAACTGCATGGGATCGTTAGAAACCTTGTATTATTAGTAGCGAAAAGATCAACTGCCATCCTGGGTGAATTTCCAGGTGGCTGTTTACATTTCATCTGTCTTCAACAATAAAAAAGTGCAAGCAGAAATCTGGGAAAATTACAGAGGAATCTTGCTTAACTAAGCAAGCAAATTTTTTTAAGTATGAGTATATGAGGATTTTATTTTGATGTGTGCTAAAAGAAGGCTGACATTTTTTGTGATTGTATCCCAAATTCCCACTGTTTTCAGTGAGAATTAGCCATTTAATCCTTTCAAAGTCTGGCTCTGATTCCCAGTGTTTCAAGCACACCCCCTGCATGTTCCCATTCCCATCCCAGTTCTGTGCCAATGTGGACGTAAAGCAGTAGCCCAACCCCAGCATCCATCTCTGAAGGTCACTAGCACAGAAAGTGAAGCAGATGTTTTGCCTCCTGGTGGTGTACATGGATTTTCTCTGCATGTGCAGGAGCACATGGACAGCAGGGACACAGGGGTGGTTGTGCCTCCAGGGCAGGCAGCCTTGGGAGTCCATCCAGCCAAGTGGACACAGTGGTCTTCATGGATTGCTGGGGGGACAACCAGTGTGGAGCTTCTTCTATCCACCAGGTACTGCCATCACCACCAGCAGATATAACTTTTCCCTGGGAAGAACAAAGATGGTACTGTATGACTTCAGGCAGCAGTCTCCTGTTCCCAGGATTTTAATGACTAGAGATAGCTGGAGTTCGCTACATTATTATTGCTTTAGGTAATTTTTTGCCAGTAATATGGTTTAATCTAGTATATATTTCCCTGCACCTGCATGTGCCTAAGTTACAGACTTGCTTTCAACAAGGAACTTTAGACCATGCTTGGTCTTTTGCTGTCATGCAAAATCATTATATGAGATATGGACTCTCTCATGGAATAAAGTTGCCAGTATACTTAAGTACAATTAGTTACAAGTCTAATTGTTTTACAACATTCTAATGTAAGAGGTAAACATGATGTACAACACTTAGTATAATATAAATATATGCAAGAATAAGATTAACTTCAATACAGTATGAAATTTGAAGCAAGATCTGATGTATTTTCTCTATAACAAAAAAAAACTTTTAAGGAAAATAGAAACATTTGCTTGTTTTTCCCCACAAAACCATAATCAAGTGCTGTATATTTCCACAGAGTATATCAATAGAGAAGTAATCACATTTACTAATGGAAAATCCATTCTGCTGAAATAACCTGATCAGTCCCAGTGAAGACATTCATTCTGGTCCCATGAACACTTACTTTCCCTCTTGTAATAGCTCTCTCATGCCTGTATTGAGGGCACAGTACATTCTTTGTAATTTAAAAATATTTTTCAGTCTTTGTTTCTCCCTCTTGGTGTATTATCCAAAGGATGTATCTTTCTATACTCATGGTTTACAAAAACCTTAATTAAAATTAAATTGGCTAGAAGAGAAAGAAATTTTTCTTCCTACATTTGCCAGTATTTCCCTTCTTCTCTTTGTCTTAGAAGGAGTTGGAAAACGGATCCCCTATTTATTTTTTAATCATGCACACCCACAGCTCTGTAAAAGAGGTTATTGCTCACTGCAGTTACTGGTTAATGTCACAGTGCCCCACTCCTACTGTTTAGCAATGGGAAGAGCTTTCTAACGAACCTGACTTTGCCAGAAACCATGCTGGTTTATAGATAGTCCACGAGCATTGTTTAATAATTAATTAATGTGATTAGCTGCCTTCAAAATATATTGTTTTATTTTCTGGACTTACCTTCTTCAAAGACTGGGGTGTGATAAATGTCATCATTAAGACTCTGTAACATATGCATGGTGAGCTTTCAAACCAGGAATCTCTTCTCTGTTAATTGTGCAGTTATTATTTTTCCACTGGGATATGTTCCTCAAGCAGATAGAAAATTCATATCCTTCTTCTGCCTTTTTCTTGATTTCTTCTTGTTGGGCCTGTTTTTATTGTCTATTCTCATTTTGGGGGGAAGAGTTAGCACACAGCCACACCAGAAGAGAAGGGATTTGAGAGGACTATGACAGATGTTAAGGTGGTGCACATGTGGTGCAGAGACTTAGAGGCAATAACTCTACATGGAAAAGCCAGCAGAGAAGGCCAGGACCTTTGAGGTCAGTCAGCTCTGGATCTTTATCTCTTCTTTAGGGCAAACCTCCCTGTGTCTCTCAGTTTTCCTCACCTGCTACAGCCTTGCTGGATGTGAAAGGACCAGGCTACAAGATGGGTTATGACTGGAAATATTAAAATCCTTTTAAAATCCTTGACTCACTCCCCTTTCCTTTCATTCTGTAAAGCAAGATGTCATATCTGGGGATATAAAAGAGCCCACATGCCCAGAGGTGTGGCTTTGTCATCGCAGCTGCTGGACTGTCCCTGGTCATGGCAGAGCTCAAGCACAGTCAGGGCAAGGGCTGTGATAGACACCCTTGAGATGCTCCCCAAACCCATCCCACTCCCTACCAGTCATGGGGAGAGTATGACAACATTTTTGTTTGTTCCCCAAAGCAAGCATCAAGATGTGCTAATTCAGGTTAAATTAGGCAAATAATTTAACTCATGAAAATGGAGGAAATAAAGTGGATTAAAAAAAAAAAATTCCGAAATTGAGCTGAGTTCCTGTTTTGAGTTATGTCTTTTTAAGTTGCAAAAAAACCCTGAATCAAACTAACCCAACTTTAGAAATAAATACTTGAAAATGAACAAAAAACTTTCTTTAGATTTGAGACATTTATTTGATCCAAAATACATTGTATCATTTTTTGAGTAATGGAAGGAGGAAGACAAAAGAAAGGAACCCCTTAAGTCAACCTGATTGATTTTTTCTTTACCTTTTTTTCTTTTTTTTGTTTAGCTACTCTATCAAAAATTCATTTATTCTCACAAGCATAAAACCTTGCTAAATCTGAAGGTAAATTACTGTAATTGCTAACTGCCTCAGATCCTGGCAGGATGTTCTTATATTTGGAAAGAAAATCCATAATTTACAGACAGTATAAAAATGCCCATGCTATGTAGATTAGAAAAATAAGAAAAGCCCAGACTACTACTCATGCATACCGATAAAAAGCTGTAATGGTGGCCCCATATACTGGCATTTTCAGCCCTTGCCTTTTAGAGAGTGAGAAGTTTTTATGCAGCAACAAAAACTATTTTGTTTTCAGTTATAAACTTTTCCTTAATTACTATGCCTATTGCAGCAATAACTGGAAGAATGAGTTGGGACCAAGAAGCTCACTGCATTATAAAATCAGGGATTAGAGAAGGACTGGAGAGTTTTCAATCTAAAATAAGCAGAAATTGATACAAGACAACTAGAAAACAAGATTCAGAAATAGGTTGGTAACAGGAATCCCTGGGCTCTAACAAGGAAATGAGGAATGGGAGGGAAATGCCAGGGTTCTGGGGATGGAAATGAAAGAGCAAATGAAGAAACAAGTAGCTGGCAATTGACAATGCTTCAGTGCTGAACCTCTGCTGGAATGCAAAATGTACAAAATAGTGATGCTACCAGAACCCTAGCGTGGTGACCAGCTGCTGCTCACCAGCACATGGACCACGGACCTCTTCTCCAGGAGGTTTAATAGGGGCTGTAAGACCTGATAGTATTTGTCACCTTTCCAGCATACTGTTACCAGGAATCTTCACCCCTTACCACCTTCTGCAGACCTCAAAAATCCATGCTTTTCCTTTAAAAGAGTGTAAATACAACACTTATCCACAGGGAAGAGTGGGGAGTCCCTGGCACCCAGGGGCTGCAGCAGCTGCTGGAGGGAGAGGACCGTCAACTTTTCCTTCTGTTGGGGCAGAACTTCAGCCTGAGCATGGGGTAGGCTATAGGATGCTCAACTTTGTCTGCCACTTGGCCTGGTCTTTTTGTTCTGGTCTGGCTTTGGCTTATTTTGTGTCTGCGCCCGTGTTTTATCGGCTCCAGCAGCTGGTCTGGCTATGCTTGATGGCAACAGTTGCGGCAACAGTCATTTTAATCTGGAAGACACCAGGGTGGGTGGTACAAGTAATTTATATGCTCTTTCCCAATTTTGGGAGCTGAGAACTAAGGCTTCCCTAGTGACAGAAACTGTGGAAATTAATAACAAAGAGGGAAGAGCAATACAGGGCATGACCTAGTCTTTTGTGAAAATAAAGGAATCCAAGAGAAACAGGAAAATATACGACCTCATCACACACCTGTTCTGTCTGCCCCTTCTGACAATATATCCCTGTGGACTCATTGAGCATGGAACTGCTAAAGACTTCACCATATCCCAGTGGCTTAAAAAGTCACTTGCTCTGCAGGGGTGCTAAGAGTTTTATTTAGAGGAAATCAATGTGTTCTGGTAGCATCTGCCTTGAAATCCCCTCTGGCATGAGGAGGTGAGTTTCCAGTGCAGAGTCAGTACAAATGAAACACAAGATGCTTTTCTTTCCCATGAAGATTCAATAATTGGTCAGGACTGTGTACCCTGGATTAAGGGACAGCTAAGGTGGACAGCTAGGTGGACAGCTAAGCTGGCTAAATATTGTAGGAGTCTGCTTAAAAAACTGTCTAACTTAAAACAGGTTAAAACTGTACTTTGGACTGCATACATGAAATTTACACAGACAAATTTGTATTTTGACTGCGTTCTGTGTTGGTTTCCTCTGACGCATCCTCAGCCCCAGGTCTCCCAGGCCAAGCTTGGTCCAGTGCACCAGCAGCTGTACAAATACACGATACACTGCTCACAGCATAAAGGAAGAAAATAATCCATCAGCAGGATTGGAAATGAGGAGCTGAGGTAGCAAGAGATTAACAAGAACGTCTGACATCATGACAGAAATCTTTGGCAGCGCTGTCAGAACTCATATCTCTTCTGTCCTAGCCTAGTGCACCTAGGAATGGAGTCCATCCGTCATCTTCTGAAACAGCTCCAACTTTATCTATCAGTCCAATGCAGTATGTGGAATTTCTTCCCATGTGTTATTTACAGAACCTGAAAATTAAAACACTGAAGCAACTTTTGTGCCACACTCTTTTTCATTTCACATTTTATGGATATGTGACTTTTGTCTGGAAATTATTTTTTCCTTTCCAAGCACAGTAGTGTCTAGAGGAAGAATATGCCACTCAGGCAGTCTGCTCTGAAAAGTAGCTTCTTTCATTTATTTCACATGGACAGCTGAGATAATGGCAAAGATCAGGAGGTGCCATTGTGGTTTCAGCATGCCCCATTACAAAGATACCTTAATACGTTCATATTCAGCTGAATCCAGACTTTTTATGTTTTGCCCTCAAAGCCCCCACTTTTAAGCATACTGGGGGCAGGACCTCAAGGTCACTTTCTCGTACTGCAGGTAGAGACTGTGTTTTATCCCTCAGCTCTTATAGGTCTGAGACATGAGGATGGAAAGGAATTAACCAAATTAATCATGCTGTCCTGTGTGCAGGCAGACAGAAGTCAACAAAAATGTGGGAGGAGATGAGATGTTATGCTGTGCACTGGACAAATGTATGTTGTTGCCATAAGGGATGCTAGAGCGGTGTTTCAGTCCTTTCCACTATGAAAACATGGCATTTTCCCTATTGGTGTTCTTTCTAGTATTTCTTAACATCAGTTATTCTGGTGAAATCACTGCTGCTTAGGAAGATAAAGAAAGTAAAAAAGAGGCATCAGCAACTAATCAATTCCACCCACTTTTTAAAAGACTTTGTCAATTCCCTCTGAGAACTGATTGTTCTTGGTTAAAGGTGATCAGGTTATTGCATCTGACAGTCTCTCTAAAATAACAATACAGACTTCAGGCATTTTTAACTCAAAGCAGTTCGGTACAGATCACAGTTAAAATATTACCTTAGTTATACCTTTATCAATAAAGGCCAAATACTCTTCTTGTGTAGCTCAACAAAATGAGGAAAGTAGCATTCATCCATCCAAAGCTTTTGGATTTGTTCATGGCTTTGCTATGAGACTTGGATCAGGGCATCAGTACTGCAACCTGGTTGTTGGAGCACCCTGAGGGGGACGCTGTGAAACCAAGACTACATCTGTACCAGCACTAAATCCTGCCAAGCAGCATATTTGAGGTACTTGGGCTCTGTCATCTACATTGTTTAAATGTTCAATTTTCAGAATGGCTCTTGGCATGCTTTTGGCTCATATTAAAGTACCGTTCTCCTAAGAAACTTCTAGCTATTATTCAGGTGCAAACACAGGCAAAGCACTGTTCCCAGGAGACAGCGTGCATGCTGCCAATATATTCTGAAGGGCAAAAGGATAAAATGTTGTGGAAATGCACAGTACTCTGCACGTTGGCCTCCCACACAAAGACAGAGTCTAACATTCAGTTATTGTTGTGTTGGTGTTAGCATTTCCATATAGAATTGCAGAGTATTCTGAGTTGGAAGAGAACTGCAAAGATCATGGAGTCCAACTCTGAAGTGGATGGCCCACACAGGTATGAAACCCATGACCTTGTCATTATTATCACCATGCTCTAGCCAACTGAGCTATTCTCAGGTTACTGAGCTGATATCGGCATATAATATATAGATCAGGAGCCTGGTTTTGAGCTGAGTCTCCCTATTCATGCTTTGGCTCACATCCCATAGAAGGTTTGCAGAACCTGATCTGGACTTTTCTTGGATGACACTAATCCAGCAAATGTGCTCAATGAGCACAGTCCATCTGCTAGGCTCCAGAAGACCATGCTGGAGGTCCTCTGCAGGAGTCCCTTAGATGCACACAGTGTGAATGCTGGGTCCTTGGCACCATCTCCTCCATCCTACACAACCCTTCCTGTTCCTTCTTGCTCATCTAGACTTAGTCTGGGCATTCATACCGGGGTTGCACACAGGTGGTGGTATGGCCACACTGTTGTGTGTATCAAAGAGGAACTACAGCTCTTGTCCACCTGGAACTGGAGAAGGATCCCCGTGGATTCCTATGGTGAAGGTATTTCTTATGTCAGTGAGGTTTAGATGAATCCTAAATATCATTATGGTCTCTCCTGGATCTATGGCACAATTTTCAACTGAGATGCTGAACCCACAAGTGTTGTCATAACACTGGCTGCTGCTTTTGAAAACCTTTGGGTATCAAAGTCACTGTGCAGAGCCAACTAAGTGGCCTTCAAACCCATCAAACGGGTTACAACAGAGGTATAAAAGGCAACATGAAAAGTCTCAAGCAGCCAATCAGAATAATGGTCTGTAAAACGTGTAAGCTTGATCATGAGAAGATGCAAGTCCAAGTAGTGATATCTTCTGTTGAAGAGCAGCAGGGATGTTTTGGAAATAGATATCACAGAGTTAAGCTTATTAAAAGTTATTGTTCCAACATCCTTGATCACAACCCTAAAATGTCTGTTTAGGCTTGGGTTCATTTTAAGTGAGCCATGTCAATTCCAAGCTGATACTTGCTACATGAGCAGCTTGAAATATCGCTGAGACTGTTTGAAGGCTACTGAGCATTTTTCCCTTGGAATTTTAAAGGACTGCTACTGTAATCAGGTTCTCCAGGGAAATTCAGTGTCCTCATAGGCTCACACCTCTTCAGCTACTCTGTGCTGACTTCACACTGTTACACTCCCACCCGTAATTTAAACCACACAGGTCAGGCCTGCACCTGACTTTTGTGTACATGGACATAATTTCTGGGGGATTGCTTCTTTACAATATGCCTAAGATCCTCCCTGCCTGCTGAACCACAGGCCACACATTTTCCCTGGGAACCTGGCCCTTTCTACGATTAGAACTGTAATGCTGCAGGTAAGGAGCATGGCAAAGGAAACATACAGAAAGACTCTGCAAGTCAGAAGAGATGGATGGGGTGGTTTTTCTATCTAGCAAAAGAAATAAAAAAAGCAAAAAACCCGGGTGGATTAGCATACTTCAAGGCAGAGGTGATGAACCTGCAGGACATAAACAAAAGCAAGAGCTGCTGGATGACATACACAAATGCACCATGACTATGATAAAAGCAAGAGATTTATGAGAGCTTTGTATATCTTGTGCTCTTCTTCATCACATCCTACTCATTTAAGTGGCATCAAGTGTAAATATTGAAAACCCAGATGACATGCTATTTTGGATATTAGTTCAACCTGTTTATCCTATTATTACCATGACATTTGTAAGTGTTATCTTTGGGTACCAGAGCATGGATGAATAACTATGAATGATATTTCAGAGCTGTCCTATTACTAATGAAATCCACACTCATAATTAGTTTCATCTAAAGAATATGAAGTTTCCTCGCTAATCATTTATGGGTTTGATTCCAGATTTGTAATATACTTACTGATACAGGAGTTAACAGATTAGGTTGCTGAATGCCTGGAGTGATCATATAGACAATGGAAACAAAGCATGTTCTAAATCAATCATCTTGCCAGCTATTTAGCTGGCTTTGCTCCTAAGGGATCATTGGACAGAAGACATTATTCAAAGGAAAAAAAATCAGAGAAGAAAGTGCATTCATTATTATTTTCTAACTGTGCACACATGCATAGTCCCAGCTGCTTATGCAATGTGAATGACATTATTTGTATTTCTTGAAGAGTCCCTAATCAGGTTCTCAACTGCTGAATGCCTTTGTTTGGGAGGTAAGCATGTCTCTGAATTAACCTCTCTAACACTTCTCTTTCCCTTTGTGCTGCTCAGTGTGCACGTAATCCTGGGAACCGTTCATCTTGGATTCAATTGTCCATTGTCTGAACAAAAGACCAGACATCACTTAAGACTCTAGGAACTGACTGAGTATTTACAGTATATCAGAAGTCCTTTGGGCTTTCATTTCAGGTTTTAGCAGAGATTTGTGGTGAAATTTGTTCACCTTTTAGCCCTTTCTGCTGTGCTGGATATGCTTACTCTCAAATTCTCTAAATCTATTTATCTGTCTGGGACATTAACGCTCAGCCCAAAACAATGAAATTATACAAACAATGTTTTCTGTAAAAGTCTGCTTAATGCAGTGTATTAAGATTCCTTTTGGCCTTTTATAAGAAAGGTTGTGGAGGGATGTGTGTTTTGCCCAGAACCCAGTGCTGTGCTTTTCAAGTTATTTCCGAACAAAGACCTCCGCGCAGGGTCTGCTTTGTCTGAAATACTATTCACTTTTTCCATTCAGGTTTTCTTCTCTTCATAAATTTAATCCTCAGCCCTGGAATTCTCTCCTTATTTTCTTAGTTATGATGAGAGTGAACAGCTGGACCATTTTGCAGACTTTGTTGATAGTGCTTAGTTCTTACTTTTTCTTTCCCCCCTGCCCCCCGTTTTTCAGACAGTCCCTGGCTCACTTTGTCTGGCTACTGTCTGACATGTCAGCTTACACTATTCCAACTCCCAGCTGTTCTTTCCTTTCATGCTATGGATTGTTCTCTGCATTATAGTCAAACATGGGTTTTTATTTCCAAAGGGCTAATCTGTTTCCACAGCAACCCATAAAATGGAGAAATCTGATCCCAGAACTTTTGTTTAAAACTTTAAATGTGTATATAAACACATATGTATTTGTCCATCTTAAAGGCAATTTCTCTATCTGTGAAGTGGAAGTTGTTATGAACACTCAGGAATCAGTAAGTTCTCAAACTGCTTGAGCTACATCACATTTCTGATTCTTATTATGGATATTGGCAGAAGAGGCCTGGGAATATTTTCCAACAAATGTGGTTGCCGCTTCAAAATTGAATATGTTAAACTTAATTATTGGGATCTCCCTGTTTACTCAGTGCCAGATACTTCTGTGAAAATGTTGCTGGCTACCTATTAATAGTCAGTGTCGATGCCACTGCTGCAAACCTACTTGGAAGAAAGAGCTGATATCCCTCTGTTTGGGCTGTAAATGCTCTGGAATCTAATTGAAATACTGGTGTGTAAGGAAAGCAAGATTATGCCTTCCCCTTTTGGAAAGCTGTCCTTTATAGCTACTAAAGGCTAGTAGCAGCACAGGCTTTCATTCCTGTGGATAAATTGAGACAAACAGCAAATACCAGTCTGTGGAGAAGTCTCAGTCTTCTCTGTATGTGTGTGAACAGTTTTGAATGGAGGTGAACATGTAAAATGAAGCAGACCTCATATGGAGTCTTTTCAGATGTAATGGCCATATCTCATCACTTGGGAGTTCAGTAAAGTGCATTGTTTTATCTTGTTCTGAACATGCTGATCATCAGTGAAATTTGGCAGTTCCAGCTGGTTGTCTTGGCATTACCAACAAATTCAAGTCCTCCCAAGCTTAGTGCCACAAATCCTTGGTCTTCATTGTGCATTGGCAGGTATTCAATATGGGGCTGTTCTCTCTTCAAAAGCCATAAAGGCCTGTCCTGTGTTTATAGCCTTGGGCTTGGCAGTCAAGCTTAGAGGATGTCTCTTTGGAGGTTAGACCAAACTTCAATTCACCACTCATGTAAGGATTAGCTTCATTGTGCTTAAACCAGGACAGTGACTGGATGGATACCATCTGGGCTGGGAGCAAGAAGACTAAAAGCTCAATGAGCTCAGCCTCTTCAGGGTAGGTTAATTTGATTTGGCAAAATATCTCGCTGCCTATCAGTCCAGGATCCAGGAGTATCAGGAGGAAAAAGCTATGGCACGTTTCAGTTTGTATTGAGACCTTTTTTTTTACACAGTTTTTCACCAAATACAGAGCATTAGGCATAAATGTATATTAACAAAACATCTGAATTGGGGGTGAGCTACTAAAGACTTCTGAAAATATTTTTAAGTGGTTTTAAATGACATAAAATAAACTGTTATTCAATGGAATATTCCTGGGAGCAGCAGTTCACTTCCAACTCACCTCTTGTATTGTCACAGAGGAGTTTAGCTTCCTATTGAATTTTTATTTTAAGCAGGATGTATTATAGGAATAAACTGTAAAGATTTCCATTGAAGTACTGCTTAAAGCAGCCCTGAAGCCCACTCTCCTGGCACTGATAAGAAAAATCTTGAATCAAAGATTTCTCACATATCTGTTCATGGACATTGTGCATGTGTTTATTCTCATCTTGCATGATCCACTCCCTATTTCTACCCACTGCTACACCAGATATCACATAGACACCCAATATACTCTTGTGTGGTCACATGTAAAACCACTTCATAAAGAGGTGGGTTTTCAAACTTGTTTGGACATGAAAGGTCCTATCAGCTATGGTATTGAGAAGAGCCTTAGCAAGACTCATAAAACACAGCAGTGAAGCTACGCTCAGCAATAAATTTGATTAAATATGTTCCTGAAGAATCAGAGCTCCACTTGGTTTGCCCATTGCTTTTAATTCCTGTTTTCATTCTTCTTTATCTTCCATGGAGATTCAAACTTATTCCTTCCTTCATTTTTTTTTCCTTCTCTTTCAGCTCAATCACACCCACTGTATGAATTGTGTTAGTGTCTGAGAGAATTTTTATTCTGGGGCAGTCCTTGCAAAAATATTCATAGCAATGTAGGCTGCTGATGCAACACCTCTGGGTGACACTAGCATTTTAAACACAATTTGGAGGAGTGCTCCTATTTCCTAGCACAGTAAAAGTCATTGGCTCATGACTAGAATCCCAGGGCAGAGAAATAATTTGCTATAATAAGGCTAATGAGGTACTGTGACTGTGTTATCATTAAAATTGGGGAAATCTTATGGTCTCTGAGGATTTGTGAATATCTCTAACTAGTCTTGGAAGGAAGCCAAACTAGTCTGATGTTTTCCATCGTGCCCTCCTCATCCTTCACATCTGCTTCCTAAATCCTTTGATGATTTGAACAAAACCCATGAACACATAAATATATACATATACACATTTTCTCCTACTTAATAGCTAAACTTGTGTTTTCTACTGAGTTCTACCTTCTGTTGGAACTTCAAGAGAAATGGGGTGTTTATGTTCTCAGTACTACTTCTTCTTTTGCCTGATATAATTTTAATTTTCTCCCAGCTGGATTCTTCTCTCCCTCTCCCCAGACCCTTTCAGCACAGGTTGTTTACCTGAGATTGTTCAAAATAATAACTAATTTTTTTAAATCCTTAGAGTTTTGAAATAGAGGCAAAGCTCTCACCAGTGCTTCCAAGGGCATAAGTCATTGCAGTACTTACAGCAAGCCAAGGAGATGCAATTACTGCTTTTTTCATGCATGACCTGTGGTAGAGGAACCAAAAAATTGTACATAAGGAGATTATTGACATATTGCATGAGTAAATGCCCATCTGTGGTCCCTCTGCTCATAACTTGAGCTGGTCAGGCTTGTGCTTTTCTGCGTTCTGTTTGTTGCATGAGTTTTCTGTCTCTCTGAAGCACCAAGCTGTCTGTCATGCTCTGCTCTGTGCATATGCAGAGCCCAAGAGGCTTCAAAAGCATTAACAGTGATTGCACATGCTCTGACCACCTGCCTGAGATTTGACATTTTCTGGAAGCATCAGCTGTAGCACAGGTGTAATGAAGCAAGTTTAGATACCTCTGGCATTTATGACATGCAGACATTTGAATTTCTGTGTTGAGTGAAATATGGACTGTACTGTTTCAAGCACTCATGTTGTTTGAGATCTTCAATTATTCATAATGAATAAATCTGAAAAATGTTAATAAGGCCATTTCATCACTGACCAGGTAAAGCACACTAATGGTAAAGCTCAGGCATCCAAAGCCTTTGCAACAACAGATGCACCAGTAGCCACACGAGGAGCCACAGCTCTCCTCCAGCCTGGGCTGGCACCATGACCATTTTGGCACCCATTCTCTTCCTCTTGGGGTGGGTTCCCGCTGTTTCCACTGTCTTCTTGCAACATAAAGCAATGCAGAAATATCAGACAAGAGCTTTTTCTGTCTCTTAGCCACCTGTGCAACTTTTCTTTTAAGCAACCAGTGCAGACAAATTTCAATACTCCTTAACTGACACCAGAAGGAGTGTTTGAAGGTGAGCAAAGAGCTGTGTCTTCAAAGTGTTTCTTTGTCCTTGTGGAATAAATGTCTCTTCTCTCTATCCTTTGTGGCCCCAGGCGATAAGAGCACTTTGGACAAAGGACACAAACTGAGAGATAGGGGATGGACAGCTCAGTAACTTGATGGGCAAATGTGAGTATTCCACCGCCAATCCTCTTTAGCAATCGGACTTTCACAGTACAAAGCCTCATAGAGTCTGGTTTTCTAATTAAAGCAACTTTAGGAAGAAAAGGTCCAAACCATCACACTGGTATTTTTTTCCTCCCAGGCTGTACATTTGCAATAACAGCCAGTCTCAGTTTGTCTGAACATGCTTCTGATACAATGAGTCAGAAGAGTTAACTAATTAACCAGAGCTGGTCTCACTCCTTTGCCTTGAAAATTCCTATATTTAGGTAATTCATATGTGAACTTCCTTCCATCATAAAAAGAGACTCAGGGACCAGAAAAGAAAATGAAAAGATTTTAACATCTCTCCCTAGTCCCTGTATAAATCTGCCTTTGGGGTTTTTTCATCCTCTCCCAGGGCACACAGATTTTGCTTTGAGGTTGTAGTCGAGGCAGTCCTGAGTATTTTGATATATTCTTCCTTCACAAACACAGTTCTTGCACTTCACTGGAAAATCATCCCCTGTGTCTGGTCTTCAGATAGCATCTGAGGTCATTAGTAAAATTCTTTTTACTCACAGAATTACAGCTTGAGCTTAAGTTCCACTTCACAGTGCAGGAATTAAAGAGATTCACGCTTGCTGTGTTTCAAGCATGACTCCCTAGGTTACACGGAAAGGCTGGAAATGAAGGAGGTTAAAACTGCTACTAAAACCACGATCTACACAGTCTAATAATTAGGATTGATCTATGTTAATAGTTGGGAGCATCATGAAAACATGTCCACTATGGTGTAGGAGCCTTCACATACCTCTTTTTTATTTCACAGCAGCTGTCCCCATGATGTGTGACTCCTTCAGGGAAGTCCCAGGAATCAACCTCCTTCTAAGATTTCTAACTAAAGGTAAGAAAAGGGTAGATGCCCTCAGCCAAGAGAGGTAGGGTCTTTGGGATAGTTTAATGGCTGGCTTTCTGCCAGCTTGATCTGCCAGAGTGCATTGGGTGTGTGCTTCAGCAAAGCTGGGGCTGGGGCAGACATTCTGATGATACAGAGGGCACCTTTCCTCTCCCCTTTGTTTCACAAGCTCAGAGACGTCCCACCTGTGTTGCACTGGATGGCAGATTTCCAAATCAGTGTCTCACTTTGTCTGGGATTGCCACATGGGAATATATGGGTCCTCATGAATATGGCTTGCAGTGGGCAGATATGGGACAAGAAATGGTGTGAAAAAGCCTGGTCCTCTATGCCTCTTGTGCACTATGTAGGAGGAGGATGTGATAGCCCATTTTTTATAAAGTGCATGGTGCTCTTCAGCAAGACGTTTTTGATGCTATGAAACATCATTCATCAGGGTTTCTTGGTCTGGAGGTGAGAAACTTCTTGTGCAAGATGTTTGGTGAAACGTTTTGTGCACTTGTCCAGAAAGTAGTGCTAAGGTTTGCTCCAAGTGCTGGTGTAGACCTATGCTGAGATTTCCAGGCTCCAGAGAAGGGCAAAACTTCATCCATGCCTATTTATCTGGGCTGATTTTTTTAACCTTCACTTATTAACAATTTGCATATTGGCTGTTTTGAGGGTCTGTTTCTCTTTTTGAGCTGATTAGACTGTACGGTATTTGAAGATGAAGTTGCTCTTAGTTTTTCTGGTATACTTGGTATAAAATATGTAAGAATAAAAGGAAATAGAGTATGACTCACTATGTGGCATATGAAAGATCGAAGCACAAACTGACTTAGTGATTCAGAGCACCAGCCTGAAATGTAATAGTGTGCTTTTCAGAAAGTGCTAGCTTCAGTGTCATTCAAGAATAGGAATGTCATGTGTTGTTTCACCTTTAGAAAACCTCTAATTCCTCTGCAAGATATGAAAGCTTGATATTCTGCTTACATTTCCTAAGTAACAAGCTTTCCTACAGTCAGTCTTTTTATCACTCTCCCCTATACAGCTAAAAATTTTATACAGAATCATTCAGCTTCAAGAGAAGTGAGCATCCTGCACAGAATTTCCTGTTTATGTAGATTAAATCACTTTTTAAGCTGTTGGTGTGTTCATACTGCCTGAGAAGAGGAGGAATTTGAGCGATTTCTCCCATTTCTGAAGAAATGCTCTTAAGAAACACTCCAGCGATGATGTTTTCTAGGAGTCTCACCACTTACTTCATTTTATTCCACTTTTAAGCCAGAAGCATTGAGGGAATTCCGTCTGAAATTTCAAATTATTCTGGGCTTTTATTCTGCTGAGAATATAAATATGCAAACACTCACGTAAGGAAGGGATGAGAGAAGGAAGGAGAGGAAAGAAAAAGAAAGAAGAAAGAAAGAAAGAAAGAAAGAAAGAAAGAAAGAAAGAAAGAAAGAAAGAAAGAAAGAAAGAAAGAAAGAAAGCTGAACTTTCAATTTAAATTGAAAGCGCAGCAAATTTCAATTAAAATTTCAATTGCAGTTTAGCACTGCAATTTTTTGCTTGTGTACAGTTTTCCTCAGTGGTCTGTTTGGACCTCTTCTCGCTTTTTTCTATGAATGAGTATCTATTCAACACAAACCCTTTCCATAGAGAGGAAGAGGGATTTTAAATGTGGATGCACATTCTTCCTCCCTGCCTGCTGGGATTACGGGTTTCAGTGCTTCAGGACATGCAGATTTCTGACACAGAGGAGTGATTCCCTACGCAGGAGAGTTGCAGTCCACATAAACCACAGAAACATCTCCCATGCTAGAGAAATATCTTCCCTCAAGATGGAATTTGCAAAATACCAAAAAGTCAGATAAATTTAAGATCTGTTTAAGATGTACCAATATACAAAGTGTAAAAATTCACAGGTCTATAACCAGAATCTCCAAAGCATGTAGTCGTACTTTTGTCCAGAATTCTCTGCTTTTGTACCATCTCTGATAGAATAATAGTAATATTTGGAGATCTTTTATTATGAAAAATTTTCCAGCCATTCTAAAGCAAAAACCACAAGTGATCTATGCTTGCCCACTGTGATTCTAACTGTAATAACCTTCAACTTTTTTATTAAAAGACACCTTTTTCTGGATACAGTGTTGTACTGTGAGGACTTGGCACAAACAAGGATTAATAGTGATTTTTCTTGGAGAGAATGAGGCCTCAGGCAATAGATAAGAGGGTATGGGGACCATATAAGTACTTTATAAAAAGGAATAAGCTTCATTTCAACTGTGGCAGTCAACGAGAAATATAACTCCTCTTCTTATTATCATTTTTATGGGGTTCTAAATTGTGAATACTGCTTTCTGGATAAGTGACATCACATGTTCCTGTAATATTACATTTGATTTAACTTAGTAAAGACTATAAACTAAAGAAATTTGTATGGCTGTAGTGGTGAAGAGATGATGCCATATATTCGATAATGTATAGACCATGTTGACTCCCCATTCACTCTTACATACAACTTATCAAATAAAATATGGAGAAATATGAGTGTGAATTGATGCCCAGGAAAGCCTCTATTGTTGGGAAGTGATAAGAAGAAAGTGTCTGAGCTGGGCTCTAGGCTGTAGCTCATGGTAGTTGGCATGAATGTGCATTATGATTTGTTATAGACAGACCATGAGCTAATGGGGTAGGGCTTCACTTCACCTTGAGACATGGAGTGCCAAATACTGGGAAATCCACAGACAAATACTGGGAAATCCACAGACAGTGACCATTAGCTACCAGGATACGTCCTTGTATGCAAGGGATGCAAGGGATGACTGTATTAGCAGGAAAAGTCTGCAATAACTGGGGAGGTTCGTGGGGCAGAAGCAGAAGGGTGAGAGTGGGGAGGAGAAACCCTTAACACTAGTACAGAGAGAGCTAAAGGCTTTTTCTTTACAATTTTTTTTTTCTATTTTTTGTTGGAGAACCAAATGAGTGCTTGGAAGAGACTCAGACGTGGCCATGAACTTCTCTAAATCTGGGAAACATACCAGGCTGATGCTGACTTACGTTAAACTATGAAGGTAAGTATTTGTTTTAGCTGTGAGAGTCTAGTTTTCTACAGGTATTTTTCAAACAATAAAATTAGTTTTCTTCCAATATTAAAAATGCTCACAGCTGTCAGGATGAATAGTGTAGGGGAAGGTACTTTTGATATATGGCAGGGCTAAAACTCTAAACATTTATCTATTTAACAACACTTCACAGTTGCCAGATTTATGCACACATTGTATTTAGCCCAGTAGTAAAATTTATAACAGTCCTCTTGGACGGCACAATTCTTTCGCTCTGCTAGGAGAAAACTATATCCAGGGGAAAAGGCAAATTTCCTTTAAAGACCGGTCAGTTGTTCTGTGAAATGTTTCATGTATATTTAAGGACATCATTAATTGTGATAATAATATTTTTCTGTTACTAAACCTAGTAACAGGTTTAGTAGAGACTTCGTCTGCAGTGGATATTTTGTGTGAGGATATTTGGGGCTATATTTGGAAAAAGTATTTATGTGACTCATGTAAGATAGGCATCTAGTGAGGTTACAAAAGCAGTGAATGTTTTGAAAGGAGCAGCAGTAAAAACCAGGGTGCTCTGGTACTTTTGAACGAGGGCTCCTCAGAGTTATTAGGCAGCTATGTGTTCTATAGCACTTTGGCCTTTCCTCTAGTACTCCAAAGTCAGGTGTTGTATGTTGGATCTCATGACGGATGTAGGCAGCCTGTGTGACTGGGCTGTTTTGGAGGAGAAAAAACATGGGAAGGCATGTGGGAAAGAGATTACTGGAACCAAGGGAAAATGAATAAAAAATTTTAGAGTACAGGGCTTGATTCCCAGGAGGGAAGGGAAAGGATGAAGAGTGTAAAAATTTAGCTATTTTGGAATTTTCTGTATTTGAATGCACTGGTTCCAAGTGCTTTCTGTACACTAAAATGTGTAGCACTTGTGCAGAGGAAAGTAGATCTATCTTAGCTCCTCCTCGGATCCTTCTGAAGTAGAGTAGGACAAATAGAGGTAATGGTAATCGACCACATTGGAGTTATTATAATGTCCTCCAAAATATGCTGTAAGAATGAGAATGTTGCACTGGGGTGCACGGACCACACTCTAAAATGCAGAAACCGTCTGGTCTCAACTCCATACTTAAAAATGCTGACAAATGAAGAGCTACTGGTCTTGGTGGTCTTCGTTTCTTGTCAGCTTTCCAAGGGGGATGCAAGGAGCTGGTGGCCAATCTGTCAGGAATCAGTTTTCTGATGTTGGGAGCATCACTAGATCAGTGTGTTTCTTCTTGGAATTTCATTTTCAGTGAGCTTTGGCATCTGATGAAAACCAAGCTTCTAAATGGAACAGACAGGTGTGCTTTAGTAGAACAGTTCAAGGAAATACTGCAGTCTTAGGCACAGTAAATGATAACCTGTTCCCTTTCACTATAAAGGAGAATAAATTCACTTCAGACAGTCTCTGGTCTAAGTCAATATCCTAAATGGTGTCTCAGAACTTTGTACAGAAAAAGATACAAAAACGGGTAGAGAAAATTTCCCTTTGTAGGAACAAAATTTCTAAGGGCCAGCTGTGTGAAGGTGGTTAGACAGTGATACAAAGGCAAATGAATATGTAGAGAGGTTTTAAAGAGCTTCTAGTTGTGTGATTTTTATTTTCTAAGGAGTTAACATTATAGAGGGCACTTAGAGAAATTGCAACAAACGCCTTAAGAGACCTCTGTAATTCTAGTCCTACAGGGCTAGGAACATTTCATTCCATTCTGCTTTGTCAATTTGAAGTTATTTTACTGTTGCACTGAACAAAATGATGCTTCTCGAGCTGACTGTATGCCGCTCCATTAGGAGATGCAGGAGTGCCACTGCCTTTCTTAGAGATATGCTTCAAACAAATGACAGCCAAAGCTTAAATGTGCATCCAGGCACTGCTCAACACACAAATTTCTGTACAGTCATATCTAACATTGCTGAATTCAGCCTTTTCATAACTGATTTAATAAAAAGACAAAACAAATAATCACACAAACAAACAAACCAAAACAAGCAAACAAAAAGCACAACAAAAATCCCTCAGGCAATCAAGATTCTCTCAGGCTAAAATTGCTTGGGTGGTTTTTCCCAGAAAGAATGGATCTCACATGAAAACTAAATAATGGTTTTACTTTGATCTTGTGTTTTGTCTGAGACATTCTGAACCAACTCCACAAAGTGACTGAGACTGAAATGGAATTCCTCCAAACAGTCATCTTAGCTTCCTAATTCCAGCACTAAGCTACTAAATGTGAAATGGTACAGAATTGTACAATTGCAGCCAGACATTATAAGCAATAATTATCTGTAGTCTGTCACACAATACTTCAGTTGTAATTTTATACCTCTTTGCAGACACTCTGTTTACTTTACCTTCCACATACCAGCACTTGTCTGTGGTAGTAAACTTCTCTGAAGCCTTTTTATTCTCTTGTATTGACATGATTAGTTAGGTAAACTTGCATCATGGTTCACCTGCCCCGATAGCTGAGTGGACAGAAATGTTAACACTGGCATCAGGTTTTCTGTGATTAATCCAATCTTTCCTTGAGTATCAGTATTTGCCTGGGGCCTGCAGTTTTCTCTGGAAAGCTGCAAAGATGTCTGCCCTGCGCAAAGTGTGTGTATCAAGTCTTGTTGATTATTATTCAGTGTGACAGTGGGATGACTGATAAAATAAATGAGGAGAATAAATAGCAGAATTAGTTTTTAATTTCTTTTTCCCTTGATTGCTTTCACTGTGTGTTTGAAGAGGCATGAAATTACGGTAGCTCTCCTGTATTAAAAATTGCCAGGAATTTGTGTGGATTCACTTGCAGAAGGGCGATCTCACAAGACCTATTACAAAGAGAGAAGGAAGGAAGACAGGCAATTCAGAAGCAAAAGGAAAAATCTGCTTTTTTCTTGAGTATTTTGTTTATAAGCATTCGTGTCAAACACTCTTCTGGCAACATAATGTTTGTAATGTTTATGTATGTAAGACTTTCCCACTGATAAGTTCTGTTCATTAAATTCTGTATTTTGCTTGACTAAATCCTACAATATTCACAATCCTACAGGCATTTCAAGAATTATGGGTGTATCTATCCTTTCATATAATCAGACAAGGAGAGGTTAGCATTTATTTGCATTGGTAATACCTTCTCTCAAAGACACACTGTTTAACATCTTTGTTGATGACATGGACAGTGGGATTGGATATATCCTCAGCAAGTTTGACAGTGACACCAAGATGTGTAGTGTGGTGCTGACACCAGAGGGAAGGGATGCCATCCAGAGTGACCTGTGAATACTCACACTTACCATAGGACAGACTCTTAATGGGTTTCCAGAGAAAATTTCTAAGAAGCACAACATGAGCTGTAATGTGCACTCACAGCCCAGAAAGCCAACTATGTCCTGGGCTCATCCAAAGCAGTGTGGCCAGTAGGGCAAGGCAGGTGATTCTGCTCCTCTGCTCTGCTCTGATAAGATCCCACTTGCAGTGCTGCATACAGATCTGCAGGCTTTGGCACAAGAAAGATGTGGACCTGCTGGATTAGGTCCAGAGGAGGCTACAAAGATGACCAGGAGGCTGGAGGATGTCTCCTATTGAAGACAGGCTCAGAGAGCTGGAGTTGGTCAGCCTGGAGAAGAGAAGGCTCTAGGGAGAAATTCTAACAGCCTTCCAGTCCCTAAAGGGGCTACAAGAAATCCAGAGAGGGACTTTTTACAAGGGCAGATAGTGATAGGACAAGGGGCAATGGCTTTAAACTGAAATAGGGCAGGTTTAGTTTAGGTATTAGAAAGAAATGCTTTACTGAGAGGGTGGTGGAGCACTGGAACAGGTTGTCCAGAAGTTATGGGTGCTTCATCCCTGGAAATGTTCAAGGTCCTGTTGGATAGGCCTTTGGCCAACCTGGTCTAGTAGAAGGTGTTCCTGACCATGGCAGGAGGATTGGAATTAGGTCACTTCCCACTCATATCGTTCTATGATCCTGTGATTCTGACTCTCACAGGGCCCAATCATGAAATTGTCAATACCAAATGATGCTAATTTAACAAGTTCTGCTCGTCAGACTAGTCTGTGACCACGTGGCTTTATCCAGTCCACAGGGCAGAGTGGCTGTCAATATAAGGTACCTGCTCATCCAGTGTTGGGCTCCCTTAAGTGTGCTGGGCTGACATTTGACTGTAGGAAGCCAGTGTCACTCTTTGCATCTCTTGTCCACAAAAATCAGTACTTATTTTATTTATTTTCTTATGTGAATGATTGAGAAGCTTCTGAGTAATGTATATTGTATTTTATTAATGTTATGTCTGAAATTCAACACCTTCTTGCTGGGTTTCAAATCGGTGATTTTATGCCAGTTTCTTCTCCACAGGATTCAGGTATACAATTTTTGTTTAAACTTGTACTGAAAAGGTATCAGCAATTTTATTATGTATATCCTAGTTTACTTGAGAGAAAAGAAAAATCAATAATTTTACAGATGTTTCTTGCCAAAATGCTCCACTGCTGTTTGGTGAGCTTGTTTAGATAATGTATTTTTACATTAACTGGCTCTTAGGAGTTATTTCAATAATTTATATAATATGATTTTTGCTTTCTTTCTTTTTTGTTCTTTTTTTTTTTAAAGTAGTGATAACAATTTCTAAAAGCAGAACTAAGAGCACAATTTAATGCATCCATTAAATGGCCAGTAGATGGCTGAAATTTGGTCAGTTTTGGTCAAAACTGCCCTGGCCTTAAATTCCACCTGATTATCTAATTCTGAAAATCATGGGCCACAACAATGCTAATTCCTTGTACTACTTAGTAGTCAGCCTGTGCCTAGTTTACCAGGCAAAATGGATCCAACAGACCATACCAATCTCCTTGTCTCTGTGGCAGCCAATAAAGTAATTCAGCTATAGAATAAACTTTCTCCATCCTTTAGTCTTTCCTTGTGCTTGTATATAATATTCACGTTTATGGGTGAGATATTCACACTAGTTGCTAAAAGTAAAAAAACAGTTGCAAAAATTATCTTACTTGTCTTTGTTAGGAGCCCATTTGAAATTTTATAGCCTACCTAAATGTTCTTGATTTAATAAAACATAATAATCCTAAATTTAGAATGACTGAATTGCTGAACAATAGCATGATCCTTCAATTGTAAGCCAATTGTAAGCTTGTATTTCCTGTGCAGATATTTGCAACAAGAAAAAAAAAGACTTTCAAACACTTATGTAGATATTAATTTATTCCTGGAGCTGAACTTTATCACAGTGAAATGGTTGATAGTTTTACAGTGAATTCTGTGTGAGCAGTATCACGCACTGTTGTTTATATTGAACTGTATCCATCAACATTTGTGTATAGAAATCCATGGTGCTTTCAGCTACCATCTTCTATCCCAGGTCTTTGAACTTTTAACCCTAAAACCTTTGTTGACAGGCTGTGAATTCCTGAAATAACAGGAGGCTTTGTTGACATACCAGTAGGCATGTGGTTGAGGGTATCAGCATGCACCTGATTTCATGGTGACATGGAAGAGAGATGTGGCTGAGGTGTGTATCCATACCTGGAAGCGCAGAAAGACACATGTAGACCCTGAATGTCATGAGTAGAGGAGGGTGGAGAAATACAGTAGTTTATGTTTTTGAGAAGAATGCTATGATTTCTCCAGATTCCAATAAAAGGCAGCAGCAGCACAAAAGGGAAAGCACATGTCCCCTATTTGACCCCTCAACAGGCCTTGTTGCAGTGAGTTGCGATGGAGGATGTGTGATGAGAGCAGTCTTTGCTGATAACTCCCCTAGCACAAACCGAGTGGGAGATTTGGGGTGACACAGAAGAGGAGCAGCTCTGTGACAGGAGCATTGATGTCTTGGGATAGTGAGGACTTTCTAGATAACATCCTCGGTGCATAAGACCTTGCAAAATGTAAATATTTCTGTTTGGTAGCCTTTGATGGTTAGGAGATGTGAGAGGTGGGAAATGCAGGAGGTGCACGTCTGCCCAGTGTGAAACTGCAACTTCTGGAGGGAGTTAGGGGAAGCTGAATCCTATGTGACACAGGCTGAGCCATGGATTTACTATGCAGGCATTCCAGTGTGTCTATATGAATTTTCAAAAGATAGTATATTTGGACAGATTCCAGTAAGTTTGCTAATTTGTTGTATAAATAGTAAAAGTTATTTTTTTTATATCTAGGTTATGTGTTTTCTCTTGTTCTTTTCAATCTCACAGTTCATACATATGCACCATGTACATTTTAGAGGCACTTACATCTGGAGGTCTCAGTTTTCTGACGGTGAAAGATGTTTTTACAGTTAACTAGAAAAAATTGTTGGTTTTCATCACTGACAAAGGAAAGGAAACTTCTTTCATAGTGATTTGCAAAACACCAGCTATTCCAGGGCAGTATTTAGATACTTACTAAAGAAAACATTTTACCAGTAACTTGGTCTTAGCTTCTCCTAAAAACGTAATTATGTAAAATTGTGATTTCTTAGCCTGAGAGACCAGTCCTGAATTCCACAGTAGTTGAATGCATGTGTTTACTACTACTTTGTCACATGTTTGTTTAATCACCAGTTAATATTACATTACAAGACCACTCCAGGTTCATTTTTTTTGGATTCTGCTATAGTTTATTTTTGCACATGTTCCATTATAAATGAGCCTCTGAGTACTTTGTCATGTATATTGCATCATGTAGTTAATTTATGTTTATTTTTCTGCCTGTTTCCATGTATGTTCAGCATGTACACACAATTTCCGACCTCCTACTGGAGCACTGAAGGAGATTATGTTGCAGATTAAGCATTATTCTTAATGCTATTATAAAGACTTGTTCAAAACTTCACCCTTAGTTCTCTCTATGGCTCCCAGCTGCAGTCCTCATGACCACCAAGCTATTTTCTTTCCTCTAGCTGTCTTTATCAGCTTGTCTTTATTTGCATTTCTTTTCCCTTGGACCACCACTTTTGATCTTTCTGCGTCTTCATCAGATTTGTCATCCAGATTTTCCAGTAAGGACTCTGGGATCCAGCAGACACAACTGCTTGAGGGTCAAGAGTCCATAGTGACTTATAGGAAATTCCCTTTTGAGGACGATTATGGCTTTCCTCTCCTAAATGTGGGTTTGAGTGTGCCAGTCATCCAGTACTAAATTAGATGGGAGATAGAGCATGCTTGGGGAGGATGGTGTCCTTCACTGCTAATTCCTTCAACTCCTCAGAAGTGAGTTTGTGGGAATTCAGAATCACTAGCAATTCTGAACTTCTGCATGCCTCCACGGGAACATCAGAAGGCATGTTGTGGATAGAAATTTCATTTCTTGATGAGTTCCTATCTCAATCAGAGCTGATGTTTCACAGGGAAAGCAGATGCAGACTGTCATCTGTCACGGCAGTTTAGCACTGTCCATGCCAGTAGTGGTCCAAGCAGTTGCTTGCATCTTGGCTTTCACAGGGTCTCCTGGGCTAGCCTGCTTTCCAGAACAAGTAGAAACTATCTCATCAGGAGCTTGTCTGAGCTGTCATGGCCATCGGCAAGATGGCATTTTTATGCAGGAGTATTGGTGCTGCTCAATGGAGAAAGTGTCATTTTGGCACACACTTGCATAGACACTTCATCTCTAGCTCAAATATCTATTAAATTATTTTGAATTCACATACTGCATTGAATCAGAACCAGTCCCTGGCAAACTGTTTTCAGTATGGTGACAGATGGAAAAAAAATTAGAAAATATGCACTAATGTTTCTCAGCTTGTAAAAAGAAAAAAATTCCCATTCTCTGCAGAGAATCCTAAGCCCATGACACAACTCAGTCCTCACAGTATTTGCTTTGTCTGCCAATTCAGGACAGTCCTAGACCCAAACACTACCTCTTCAAAAGTAATACTGAAGAAACTCAGCCAGGTTTGCCACTGGGCTAAGACATGACACTGATTAATAGTCACCCACCAACACTCTCCTCCAGAATGCCTTGGCTTTTTTGTTCTAACCTTGGGAGGATGAGCAGGACACTGAACTGAGTCTGTCAATAGCTCTTCTGCAGTTGCTGTACAAGGTCACAGTAAATTGCATTATAACAACTTTCTGAGACCAGAGTTTTCAATTAATTTTAAAGTTTCTCCAATATTTAATGCACTTCCTCTTCTTTCCAAAAAAATGAACAATGGATCCTCATATAAAATCTAAAGTTTTTGAAATGGAGGATAACAGCACATCTGTTAGAAATAAATCTCTAAACCATACTAAAGCTTATCCTTATTTTAATGGTCAATGTTCTCAAATAATTTTCCTCAGACTGGACATTTAATAGGAAAGATCTATTTCATTTTATTTATGAAAAGTTCTGGCCTGTGCCACAAGAAAGGCTGTGTGCTACACTGCATAGCCAGGGAACTGGCTGCAGTTCCAGCTTGCAACAAGGAATTGTGGGCAGAGATGGACAATCAGCTTTATTCTTCAGAGGACCAAGTACAGGTTGTAATGGTTGCTGAGGGAGATGGTACAGCTCACAGCTTGGAAAAGCAATTGCATTATCAGGGAGGAAAGGAGCCACAAACCATGTTAGAGAAAGGTAAGAAATCTGGCAAATAGTTTGGATTCGTGAAGAGAGCTGAATTTCCTGTTCTACTAGTGTAGATAAAAGCTAGGAGGTAAACCAGAGAACTATAGAAGACTTAAAACTTTTTCTCTGTGTTAAATGTGGGATGATGTGGTGACACATGAAAGATGCATGAGAAGGAAAGATGGAGCCTGAAATGAAGAGTGCTTACAGAGCTATCAGCAAAGAGACGAAAATTAAAACTAGATGAGAGTAAGGTTACCTGGGGACTGGTCCTAGATAATCTCAGTGAATTTACCACAAATTCTTGTTGGGATCTGCCTCTTTCTTTCCTTATTCATGTAAAAATTTCTTCAAACTGCAGGTTATCTCTTCTCACAGTGAGGGAATAAAAAGTTGGCCTGAAGGGATCCAGGTCATGCATGCTCTTAGAGGAATCATCAATATTTATGCTCTTCAGATGCAATATTTTCCATGAGATTCATATGCATGCATATGCCACCATGAATACCATATGGTTTTCTGAATTAAAAGTTAATTTTGTGATATTTATGTGTAGCACAGGATGACTGTTTCCTTGATGCTAGCTGTGGAAGAAAGAGAATTAAAAATATGTTATTTTTTTAATGTTTTATAGATCCATTTAAATGAAAATATTCTGGTTTTAAATGGTGGGTACCTAGGAATGATATGAAAGTATTCTGTTGAGTTGAACTGAACAATGTTAGCACTTCAGAGTACTTGTCTTGGCAGCTGTGACAAAACCTAGAATCAGCAGTATTCCAGATAACTGTTTTAACTGGAAGACCTGGTGAAAGAAACACCCAGCTGACTGAATAGAGAACCTAGATTTAAAAAGGAATATTAATTTCTTTAATAAAAAGAGCAGGGAAATGTCCATGTGAGAAGATAGGAGTCATACTTATGAAAAACCTAATCCCCTTGTGTATCCTTCTCATAGTTTGCATAATCCAGCTGCTTTCCTTTAGAAGATTTTGATATCCACATTTTCCAGTTGTCACATGTTGGTTACAGTAATGATGTAAAGCAAAGTGAGACAAAGCAGCAGGAGGACATCTTTCTCAGCTGAACAACTCAACAAGGAGATTAGATAGCTCTTGTGTCTAGCTTGATGGATCCTCAAATCTTTCATTGCTGTCTGCAGGAAGTACCGTAACAAGACAAAGATATTTACTTGGAAACCCCACATAACAATCAAGGGCTTTTCTCCTTGATGATCAGGTTGGTATTTCCAAACTGTTTCATGCTGACAGAGTGTGCTACTCTCATTTCTAAAACAGTGGTTTCACCATCATTTAAAATGTGAAAACAGCCTAAGAGATTGGATATGCTCTGATCACAACCAGTACATTCACCTGACAAAAGGACTTCAAACCAAAGATTTCTGGTTTTTGTGTTCCAACTGGCTTGAAGTGCCTTGGTGGTCCATCCATGAAACAGCAAACTTTTAGGGGCACCTAAGGATTTGATGTTATGAGCCTACAGAAAGTGTTCACTTCTGAGGAGCTTCAGCACTATAGTGGGAGTTTTCCTTCATTTCTTCCTGAATGTGTCTGAATTTTGCCTGAGGCTTCGACACTCTTTGGGATCTGTTCCATGATCTTCAGACATGCAGGAGATTTTAGAAGGAGCATCTATCTATATACATATATATATAAATCAATCAGGAATATCCATGTAAGGTATTACAATAATTTTTTTTCAGTGTTCCACAGTCAGCTTAACCATTTCCATGGGCCAAAACCCTCTGTAATAAAATCACCTCAGGCTTGATTTGAAGAAATAGCATTGCAGAACAACTATGGATCTCAGTGCCTCAACCACTTAATCTTCTTATGAGAAATAACCAAGGAATAAATTATATTTGCCTACTTAGCTGAGATAAGAACTGATCTCAGAATCCAAGTTAATAAAAAGCTAAAGCCAAAACATGGTATTAAGATGTGGTGTTTCCTCATAAGGACAATGATGGGTTAACACCCAAAACTCTTTGTGACTGGAAAAGTCTTTTGGTTTATTCCATACAAAGTCAGAGGTACATTCCAGCTTTTAATATATAACACTTACAACTTCAATGTAAGACAATTTTTAAAATTTCTTGTCCTCTGCTAATGGATAATGTTGTTGCAAGAGGCTTTCTGAGGAGAAACTTAACAGAGACACATATATCCCACAGATATATTTATTAAGTCCTGCAATAAAACCTAATTTGGTGACAACAGAAAAAAAAAGTCAGATGTCACTGAACCAGGTCTCTAAATCAAATATAATAATATGCAAAACACTTCGGTAAGTTTCAGAATCAAACCCATCATAAAAATGGAAGATTCCCATTAATAATCTTAAGAAATAGATTTAATTTATACCAAAACATTACAGAGGAGTGTAAGCCATTGTCCATTATCTGCTGGATGCTAAAATGTGTTCTGCCACAAAATAATGCTTCTCTTATCAACACTTCCTACTTATTAACTGAACTTTAACTCTTGTAGGAATAATTAGGATCACTGATGACAGTTATTCATGGTTTTTCAAAGTCCTATGAATAACATGATGATGTGATTTCCTGACTAGATGCAACCCAGGAGCATTTACTTATTCATGCACTGAAGAATAGCTGCTAGTGCTTAAATGTAATTTTATAAAATTGCTTTTGTTTCCTACACAGCTCAACCCACTCTGTTTTAGTAGTTAACTCTCCTGTAGACCTCTAGATACTCAGGTTATAGGGGAGCCACAATTAACAGTGAGAGCAATGACAACAGACACAGTTTTTCTTCCCCTCCTCTTCAGAGATTTTAAGGAAACATCTTTATGTGTGCCCAGGCCAAGTGATTCTTTGTTGTAATTCCCTGGAGGACTCTTCTCCAACCATACAACGCCAGCCAGAGAGGCCAGACCTTTAATATTAGGTTGCATTGTCTAAACAAGGCAATAAGTTTGGTCACTGAGACACTCCCAGAGGAGATGAGCAACCATTTCTTTCAGTATTGCTATGTGGCTAGCACAGACCTTTCCCGTGAGAATTTCCTTGTGTTTTTATAAACAAAGATAAAGTTTGGATGTTATTAAAAAGGTTTCTCGAAATGTGCGCTGTTCGGGCCTGGCCAATAGGCTCAGGGGGAGGTTTTGGACTGACCAATCTGAGTGACCTTTGAAAAGTCTATATAAGTTGGAAAAATAAAAAAATTAATCTCTTTGATCCACACAACTTCTGGAGGGTCTTTTCTCTCTGCTAGCGGCTCAACAGCGACATTGCTATACATTAAATGAGCTGTTAATTTTTCAATTTATTTAAAATTCATACGTTTTGTAGCAATCATATTTTGTGTCTCACCTTTGCATTAAAAACAGCTTTGTAGCAGGTCCAAAGTTAATACTAAGAAGTTGTTTCAAACTCTTTGCAATGTAAAGGATCTTATATTTTTATTGACGTCGTTTTCTTCACAGGTCCCTTTCCTCCGGAACCCCTTTAGGCTGAAACATCCCAACCCTATCTGCAGTTTTGCAGATAGGGAAGGGCTGGATTGGCCTGGTGGAACCACCTTGAGTGTATTTGAGTTTGTATATGTATCTGTGCCAGCTCATGTCTGTGTGGATACATTACTTGTCTTGACACCTTTGTTCCAACAATCCTTCAGTACAAAACTAGTCTTGTGTTTGTATAACTCTCCCATCATACATGTGTTACAAACTTTATTAATGACTTCTAGAGCCACTTAAACTCTCCACCTTATGGGTGTGAAACAATGGCTCTGCAACAATGCAGCTATGAGAACAAATATTTTTGATAGTACTTAACAAATAATTCCTGTATTTGACATGTTTATTCATTTCTAAAGTTATAAAAACTCATTCATCTCTCACTCCTGTAAGTATAGGCAGGAAAAAGATACCTGTCATAACAAGTTCAACTACAAATAAACTTCTTGGAAATGTCTCTAGCAAAATAGGAGCTATTTCTGCTCCCTATTTGGATTATTTCACTTTGGGAAAAATTGGAGCAGAATACCCACACATCTCCTTCCTTAAAGCTGTCCAACTCCTTTCTGCAGTGGTGCTCACTGATCTTTTGGGTCACTTCTTTTAACCCACATCCCAGTGGCTTCGTCTGTGTTAAACCTTCAATGATGCTTTGCTGCCTAGAACCACACTGCACCCACACCCTCAAAAACCCTGTATTGCCTGGTTGTTAAACAGAGGATGAGATGCAGGTAACATTCTGCAGACAGAGGATGAAGAATCCAAAAAAAGTATTTCTCCACTCCTGGCAGTGTCAGAGATATTTTGGCAAACAGAGGCGATCAAGTGGTTGTAAATCCCCTACCACAGTCCTTGGGAGTGAGAGATGAAAGAAACCACCATCTCTGAGTGCCTGGGAAATACCTTTGCCATCAGAGCACAGAGAGCTTTCTACTCCCTGGGGCAGAGCATGTGCACCATCCACTTTCTGTCTTCTGTGAGGCTAAAACTCAGACGTGTCTTAACCAACTCATTTGAGTCTAAGTTAACTCAGACCTATTTTAACCATCATCTCACTCCCATGTTTCTGCATAAGAAGTGTAGAATTGTGGCCAGAGATGAACTACAGTGTGACAAACATGCAAATGTAGGCACAGTCATGGCATGCAGGTCATTTGAATCATCCTATGCATTCCATTGAGGCAGGCCATAAGCAATGAACCAAAAATTCATGAAGTAAAGCATGGTCACAGACTTAATCACTGTTCTCTTGATGTGAGAGGAAATTGTTAAGAAGTGGTGTGTCCTCAGAGGCAATACATTTATTTTTGGGGCTGAACTTAGAAGACTATGCATAGTGTCAACTCTGTTTAAACTTCTTGCTCTTCTTGCTTATCCATGTGATCCAGTGCGCTGAAAAATATCTTTTTTTCTCACCTCTACTCCAAACAGCCTCTTCAAAACTGAGCCCAGAAAGTCTAACAGAGCTAATGACAGTGCAATTGGGCAACCTGTTCCATTGATATTTGGCAGCATTGTCACAGAAAAGAACAATGTATGAAGGGGAATATAACTAGAAGGACAGTATATTTTATGGAAACAGAATGCAATTATTCAGCTCAAAATTAATGAGTTATCATCAGCCACAGTTGTTCCTTTATCACCAAGCCGTTCTTCTTTACTGACAGCAAACAGAGAGGCCTTGGGCTTATGTCATATCCTAAAGAAGTTGCCATGTGTCTTTAAGGACCATAAAAGGCAGAACTGTGGTTTTATGTCTCAAGGCTGATGTCCATTCTCTATACATGATTAATGTGTTTTACAAATAGTATTTTGACCACAGAAGTGGGAGGATATTTGTAAAAAAAAACAAAACTGAAGAACTCAGAAGAATGAATGGATGTGACTAAGATTTGGGAACAGATATTGCATCTTCCTTTGAGTGTCTGAATTTGTCTTTCATGTGTTTGAAGACTAGTATAAGACAAATCAGGAATCATAATAATTGTGTTTACCAACTTGCTCATGTAGAAGTCTGTGAGAGTAAATTGCTGCAGACTGGCTTATAAATTTCTGTGCTTTGTTCCAAGTAAATTAAAAAATACTCCTTCAAACATCAGTTTATATAACTCATGTTCTGTAATGTTCTCTCATCAATATGTCAAATTGAACAAAAGTGGATTATGACCTGGTCAAATGGTTTGCAAAGATCATCTTTGAATAGTAGGTATAGGAATTGAAAAGATGGGAATAAATTTGTTGAATGCTTGATATAGCTGACATTTGAAATTATTTAAATAATTCCTAGTCACTTGTTTAAACTGACTTAAGTAACAGTGCTTTCTGAACTGAGACTAGGAAATGTCTCCCTTTTAGCCACTCATCTTTAGCTGTCAACATGTACAGGAACAATTGTTACTGTCAGAACTGACATGAAACATCAGCCGCAATCCTGAATTAACTTTCCTTTGGATGTCTCTCAAACTGCTTTCACAAGCAGGAATCCAGTCTCTTTCTTATTTCCACAGTCTTAATTCTTAATTTTTTTGGGGGATGGGTTTTTTAATTGAATTTTTTTCTTTATTTATAGTATTTTATTTGCCATTCTCTCTAGCATCTAGTCTGCATGGCATGTGTAAATTCTTCTTTGACCCTTGCAGAATGGGAAGAGAGGAGCTAGGGCATTTGTCTGGTAAAACTCGGAGACCAATGCAGAGAGGCTGTGAAAAGAAGGAAGGAATGGAAGCAGTATTTGTACTTTGCTCAAGCAAGCATTCATGTCAGCCTTCATTGCTGTCTTAATTTACAGTGAACTCTCCAATAATGGTCTCATACATTACTTTGGCTGTATTCAGAGAAGGGCAGGGATGATTCTTTAGCCCTGACATCCCACAGATGAGCTCTAATGAACACCTGCATCAGGTGGTGCATCCCGCATGGGACAGGGTTCCTTGAAAGGTTTAACTGCACCAAAAGAAGCACCGAATGTGGCCAAAACCAGCAAATCATATTTCATTTGATAATCTTGCTCTTAAAATGAGTTATGCCCAAATGTGGTTCAGCAACATATGGCCAAGAAATCTGCACCTCTTGTTGAGGTGAGACCCAATTTGTATCCATCCTCTGTTCCATCTGTAGCTGGGCCTTGGAAACTTGAAATCTGAATATGAGAGCACTTAGGGGAAAGGTGATGCAATCCCTGGGATGGAGATAGCATGGCACAACATACTTTCCCACAAGTTAAATGCTGCCAGAATTACCAACTTGATTGTAGGTTTAACAAAGGCTTGGTTTAGTTTTTCTAATGATAACTTTGATAATTGTATTCTTAAATCTATGGGCTGAAAGACCAAGGGTACAATTTTTTACAGCAAATCATATCTGAGCATGGTATGAAGAAAAGTTGCTTCTTTTTAGTTGGATAGAATGACACATTCACAACTTGTGAGTTTAGTGGAAGTTTCTTCATAGATTTCTATGGATTTTGGATTAAGAATGAGATATTTACTGGGCCGAAAGACATAACATTATTACATTTTAGAGGGAATTATTGTCAGTTAAATGGTAGCAAAAATCCAGTGTAGATTGTTATATTTCTCAGAGTCTTTCTGATGCCCTGACTTTTAAAGCACGATATATATATGTACACAAATTGCTGCTAGAATTTACTCACTGGACAAAATACATTTGCTCCCGAGAGAAATCCAGGTGCATCTCAGACAGGAAACTAAATACCCCTACTGCCTAAGATGGCAAAGCAACTGGAGGAACATTTCATTCAGTCCATGTGAAACAATTTGGTGATTTTGCCCTCCCTGTCCTCACCTCTGCTGATGCTCATGCTCACTGAAAGCAAAGGGCTAGAGTTTCATCTGGAGATACTTAATAGCTCTCAGATGAGGTACCTTAGGTGAACATCAGGCCTGATGGAACAACTGCTGTAAACCTCAGCGAGCGACAGGAGAATCAGAGCCATTCATGATGGTTAATACAAGTTGCTGGCAGACATTCATTACACACATATTACATAAATACATATAAAATCAGATATTTATATATATATGCATGGGTTTTATACACAGAGATCACACTTTAAACACGTACAAATCATAGGTCAAGCTCGTAAGAGGCAGCACTGAAGTCAGTGGAAGAAAACTGGGATATAGAGACTTTTAAAACATATTTCTGCTTTAACCTACTTGGACATTTCTCAGAACAGAATTTGCTTCAGTGAGAATAGTCAGGTGACTAATGACTGCATTCCTAAGGAGAAGATTTGAGAATAGATTGTTTGAATCAATAAGTGAGCAATCTTCAGATCTCTGAATATATAACCAGAGAAAAAAGATGGAGCAACTATGGTTTCTCATGCACTGCATTTTTGTTTTTCGTTTGGATGAACAAGCACACATACTTAAAGAACTCTTTGCCAACAGCAATAAAAGACTTTGTGCCAGACTGCTATTGCTTATATTATAATATTACATTGTGACTGGAGCTGTATTTCTTGTATTTGGTACTTTTGTTTGTGCATTGTTAGGTTTGGCTGGCTACAGTACTAGTGTACTCAGGGCTGGCAGATCCTTTCACTCATTTTAAAGTGTAAATATTCATTTTCACAAAGAAGTGATGCCTTTTTTGGGCCTAATGAATTCAAAATCTCAGCTATGCCTTTTACACAATGGTTAGAGGAGAGAAAGAAAGGAGGAGACTCCTGCTAAGATTTTTTTTGTACCTATAGTTACTGTATGAAATGAATGAAGCTAATTAGAGACCGACATTCTGATGTCTGTTGTAAGTATAAGCCAGACACTTTTATGGGAAGAAAAACAATACTGAATAAGCAAAATTTTTCTTTCTTTTTTAAAATTCATTTCTGAGTGGAAAAGCATTTCAGCTGGCAGAAACCAACACAGATTTATTATTCTCCATGGAATTTCTCTGGCTAACAGGGTTTACAACTGAAAAACAGAGAAAAAATCCAGAACCCAAATTTCTATTGTCTTTTCATGAGAAATAAAAGTATATTTGTCCCTTTTTGTCCCTTCTGAAGAAAACAACAAAAAACACAAGAACAAAATATCCTTACCAGTCTTTTCTCTAATCAGCTAGATCACAGGTATGTTGTCTTACATCTATTTCACCTCAAATATGCCTAAAATCCCAGGCACCACACCTTGGAGAGTCCTTTGCACTTCTGGCACACAGAGGCTTGCATTTCTTATAATTTGAGATGCATTTGAGAATTAAAATTGGACTCATAATTAAGGGAGTCCTACCTCCCTAAAGAGTACCTGCCTTGCAATATAAGGATGTCTGTGTTTCCTGCAGTAGCTTATCATGCTTTAGAAAGTTTCTTCACTAATAAGTTGTACCATCTGTTGGGCAATTTGCCTAGATCCCATTTTGCAGGCAGCACTCCTGTACTGTATTTAGTCATGCTGCAATGTGCACTAATAGAGCAGATAGACACCTGTCTCCCTTTTCCCTGTGTTTGATGAGGTTGGGTGGAAAAAGCCTTGTGTGTTTTACTTTTCTCTATTCCTTTCCATAATTTCAATCTCTTCTTTGCTTCCTCTGTATAAAGCACAGAGAAGGTTCTGAAACTAAGCATCTAAACATATCCTTAAAAGTTTTTTTCTTTCTTTTTTTAAATTATATTTCTTAAGAAGAGGAGAGGGAAGGGGATTGTAATTGGAGTTTTACATTTGTTTTCTTTCCCTTAAAACGATGTCAGTGTACTCAGGAATGTTTCTGATTTATGCTGTTTTGTTTAGGGCTTCTGTCAAATGTTAGTGTTTCCCTTGCATCTGAACAACTTTGAGAATCAAGACAGGTCAAGGGGAAGACGCAGTACTCACAGCTGACCTTTTAAAACACTGCATAGAAAGTGATTGACAGTTTTCATTTGGCTTAAATTTTAAAGGGCTATGAGATAGTGTAACACAAAGTCATTTCTCATTCAGTCCCTATAGGGACATTAAATGTTTCATATTCAGTCAAAAGTCACTGAAGTTATAAAACTCATTACATTCTATTTTAATTATATCCATTTTTCCGCCCTTTTCTTCACTAGGTAACAATTATTGGTGAATATATATATTCAAGTTAATCTGCATTTTCTCTCTAGTCTGAAATCTAATATGCAGCTGCCTTAAAATTAGTCTGTTACCAAGAGAATACTACAATAAAAACTGGTAATAATGAAATAATTCTGTTTGGATTTAATATAATTCCATATTAAATACATTAAGGGTTCCTCCACAACCTCTTCTCTCCTTTGATATTTTTCTCCTCCCTTTTTGATGCTATTCACCAGCGCAGCCCATGAACGTAAAATCTTATCATTATCTTCAGGGTGCTAAGAACATTACTGCATACAGGCTTCCCAAAAGTGGGTTGTAATTTAAAAAACATCTATGCTGATAGCTGTGACTAACCAATAAACCTCTAAAGAAGATGGCTGAAAGGAGATGGGTAAGGGCAATGTACCCATGAAGCCTGGGGAATAACATAGGGTGTGACTGACCACAGCTGTTGCAAAGAATGTGAGTTTTATCTCACCACAAAAAAGGGAGGGGAAGGTGGCCTTTGCTGTAGATAAACACCTGTCAAAGGCTGAGCAGATCAACTGAGGTTGGAAATATTTCTGTTTGTGGTCATTAGAATGGTTATATCTCCCTGAGTTAGCCAGACCAATATGGGGAGAGTGAATATGAAAACTGAGCTAATAGCAAACAATTCTGAAGAGAGCAATGGCCTTTAGCTGGCTTCAACTCAGGTATTCCTTTCTGGCAATTGCGAAGTGTCATGATGGTGAGCATATTACAGGAACCAGAAATGCGAATCACATTAGCATTGTGGTTGAACTGTATAATGCAATTACTATACATTTTGAAAAATGTAACGTATTTTTACTGTGTTCTGTAACATATACTTATCACTGTTAAATCAGGAACCCCATATTTATATTATTAGATCTAATTTGATAATAGGCCTTAGCATGATACCATTTTTTAACTTAAATATTTTTTATGCTTTTATAAGAGCAACACAGCCCTTCCTTTTCTGGGGGTCCTCAGATGCTGAAGATTCATTAGCAGTCATTGGGACCATGTCTTGTAATAGTGTAACTTAAAGAAAAGGTTATGTTCACATTATCCACTGAGAAAAGCTCAGGAAAAAAAAAAAAAAAGAAAGGAACACCCCAAACCATAATGACCAATAGAGCAAGTAAGTGTAACCCCAAACCTTATGAGCATTGTGGCAAATGTTGGTGGGAAAGGTGTAAATCTGCCTTCCCTTCCACACCCATGCCCCTCATTCCCTCTCTTCTTGCAAAAGCCCCAGTCATGGCAAATATCTTTTGTTCCACCTGTGTCTGTGGTGTGACTGCCCACTGAATTGGATTTGTGCATGGCTTAAGACCCCATGAAAACCATGAATTCCCACTTTTTTATTACCATTGTCTCTCTTGAAATTCAAGCTTATGAGGAACGGCTCTTAGGATAGGGCTAGAAAGTAGAACTAATTGGAAAGAGAAGTTGATTAAATAATTTTCCTTTCTTTTCATCAGAGTGACAATGTTGTGTTGATTTCAGAGGTATATTATTTTGGGAAATAGTTTAAAAATTTCCCACAGTGTTGAAGTATTCTCTTTCACTATTTAAGAAAATTCTGCTGTATTTTTGTTTAGAACTCACATTTAGTTTAAATTTTTTACTTCTATGTTTAAATATGTATCCTTTTATGTTGCTATATTAGATTAATAATATGCTGTATTATATATTTGTAAACACTTTGTACATATGATGTAGCCTAAAAGGGTGAAAAATCTTGAAATGCTTTGATCTGGGCAAAACATTTCCAGTGATGCAAAACATAATGCTAGAGATAGCAAAATCTGCAGGGACAATTCTGATAAGTTGTTAACAAAAATGAAATTTCCATGCTCTTATATCCTCCTTTTGCGGACACAGCTTGAGAGCTCAATCAAAATTAGTCAGAGTAGCTTAAGTATTTGAAGGGGAAGAAATTAAATTTAGAATACTATTAGGATTATTCTGGTATTTTAGGTCTCTCTTATACCTGCTAATGAGATATATTGAAGAATTGTTAAACATCATCAAGATTTTTAAGTTAAGGATGTATCTGAAAAATAGAACATTGTACGACACTCTCTTACCGATCCTATTGCCAAGGTTCATTTCCTTGTGCGCTTCACGGCAGTTGAGCACATCTGGGTCCATTTGCTGCCTTCTGTTTTGTCTGTGAGCAACCCGAGACAGGGTCTGTGCTGCAACCTGCTTTTGCACAGAGTCAGGCATGACTGGCCCTGGTTTGCGGCTCAGGGCACACCTACACTGCACAGGCTTGGCAAGAAATACCTCGGGTTGGCAAATCTGGTGTGGTGGTCCAGGTGTCCCAGGTGTGGGGTTGATAGTCCTGGGCTTAGTCTGCACCATGGATGTTCTTGGTGTGTGCAACTCATGTGTATTGGACTGGGCAAGTGCTAGGCAGGGTCTTTGGCTTAAGACGAAGCAAATATTTGTTACCACAAAAGACAAGTGGTGCCATCTCTAGTGTGGTTATAGAAAGAAGAGACAATGGAATCACCTTAATGAATGTTTGCATCTTTCTTTTCCTTGATCAGAGCAATGCAATTACTTTGTTGGTGGGCCTCATCTTTGGAGCTCATTGGAGCATAGTTGAATCCTTGGCCCATTTCATGCAAAGGCAGGATAACAAAGCACCTGGCTCAAGGTCTGGCCCTGGTCTTACCTGACATAAATAATTGATGGAAACAAGGAACCCCAAACACTGACTTCTAGTTTCTTTCCTTCACTATGGAGACATTTTGGTGTGCAAGGTCTTTAACAGAGAAATGGTAGAGGTAACTTTGACACTGTTCTCACCTGGTGTAACCCTGAGTTGCGTTTGTAATTATGTAGATATTCTAATGCAGTACTAGAAATGCTGTCAGCTTTAATTATGTCTAACTGTGAGGTGCTATATTAAATGGCTAGCTCAATTTGTCATGAGGCTTAAAAAATATGTGTTATGCCTTTAGATATAGTACCTATTCATTTTATATTTAATTTTTCACTTTAAAAAACTCACAGATTTTTCAAATCAGGAATAATTGGTTTTTGCTTTAGAAGAATAGTCTGAATTACTCCATAATTGCACTGATAGAAAAAAAGAACCAAGTTAAGACTGTGGAAACTGTAATTAAAGTACAGCCTTAAAAGGATTGGAAGTTAATACCTCTGAATCAAAAGAGAGTCTTTCAACCTGTAGCCTCCACAGTCTTGTCTTTACCTTACAGCCATTAACCCTGAGAAGCAGGGTTAATAAGTGCCCTATGTTTTTATTTGAATGTACCTATGTCTAAATTCTTTGAGTGCATGGTAGAGATGCAGCTGTAAATGAACCCTGCAGCTTCCTCACCAGAGGCTGTGACTCCTGTGTGCTGTGGTTAGTAGGTCATTCCTGGAAAAACCCCCTTCTGTCCAAATGACACAGCCACAAACTGACTGAAAGGCCTCTCCTGCAGCAGTGAGGTGTCACATCTGACTTGGGAAACCTCACTTTTATCGCTCAGGCCCTGCTCTAACCTGGCACTGGAAAAATGTTGCATTTTCACTGGGAACAGAGTTGCAGAGCTTTGAGGGGCAGGAGTAAAAAGGGTGTGAGAAACCCTTTTCCTTGCTCCTCCTGGCCCTTAGAGAACAGGTGTCAGCAGTGAGTTTGGGAAAGGGGTTTTGTAAAGGGAGAAACACATAGAGGAACAGGCTTGTAAATCCCACAGAGTGACAATGTTTGATTGCTTGTTAATTTGTCATCACTCTTCTCTAGCCTTTTTCAGTGAATGTCCTATTTCAGTGGTAATGCTTCTGGATGATGTCAATGTCTATCACACATCCTGTGAGCTACGGAGCACATTTCAGATGCTGGATAATCAATGCCTTTGATGGGAAAACATGGAAGGGCTTTGCTGAAAAGAGCCTTTCATCCAGGATCTTTTCTGTTGTCCTGCTGGTGTGATGATGAGGGTCCCTTTTTCTCATCCTGGAACACAGTCCCACAGGCTGCTCCTCATATACTTTGAAAATACAATGTACACTTTTTGCTGCACATTCCAGTAGTGTTGATCTCTCTGTGTGTTTTCCTAGTAATCAGGTCCTTTCTACATTTTTCTAGCATTCTCTGGATTTCAAGCTGCCAGCTCTTTTCATAGCCTTACCTACAGTGCACAGGGAAAAAACTTGTTTGAGATTCTGAAGGGTGGACTAGGATCATACACAGAGTTGGAAATACATTATTTTGGCCACTGGAGGGCTCACAGTTTGTTCATCAGCTTTGGAGAGAAATGTGAAGAATCAGGAGGAAAAGAGAGTCAAGTGCTCAGTTGCAGGGACCTATTACCTCTGCATATGGACTGCAAAATATCTGTGGAAATGTTTTCCAAACTCAGGCTGCACTTGTCTTGTTATACTCCTGCATCCGTCATATGAGGAAGTCAGGAGAGAGACATGGGTCATCTTGAGGTAAGGTGAAGTTTTAAGAAACCTCTGTAGGAAATTACCTGCTGCTAAGTGGATCCTTCTGTGACCTGTTCTGTCATGGCTGTATTGCTTCTGGCTCAGGAGCTTGAGCTATTTCCTGTGGGCAACAAAATAATTGGTAACTTGGTATTAGTGCTCTCTGCAGTCACCAGAGAAATTGTCTGGGAAAAGCTATTTTGGTATCTTGGTGCAGTTCTTGCAGGGAAGAAACATAATTAGTTATTATTTGGTGGGGGGACACACATGAGTGCCCCCATTTTGGTTGTAGTCCATTGCTCGCCAGCATAAAAGAGTGTTTTCTAGTGTTCTGTCATGCCATCTTGGTTTTGCTCTGGTGTTTCACATTGCATTCCTGGAGCAATCAAAGTTTGGGTTTGGCTCAGACATAATTTTATGGCACCTAAGCAGAAATCCCACAGAAATATCTGACAGCTTGTATAGTGGAGGACATCCAACTAGATGCTTAAAATTACCATGAGCAGCTACAAACTCACCACAAAAATAGCAGAATGGAGAAAACCTACTGTCATCAGGTTAGTACATTTCTCTACCAGTCAGAATTCTTTTCCCTTTTTGGAGCTATTTGGCTGCCAAAGACAGTGATACAGTCTCCTAGTAAGATTACTTTTGGGCTAATTGCTGCCATAAGTTGTAGCTTATGATTCCAGTCCTCTTGAAGTCAACCCACATTTTCCCCCTGACATCAATAAAAACAAGCTTTGATTGCAATGGTTACCCTATCAACTTCCTCTTAATTTGAGTTGCTCTCCCAAAATATTTTTTCTTCTTTTATGATAATGTATATATAGATGTTAATCTGTTTGTGTAAGAAGCTATTAAAATATCTCCATATTCATCTCTGTCTCTCAGTCAATGACAAGCATAAATGCGTTAATACTGAGAGAGCTACAGTGGAATTCAATTAACTTATTAATAAGACATCAGGATATTTTAAAGCTTGTTAGTGCTGTGCTTTGGGATATGATCCATACTCTGATAAATCTTCTAGAGTGTGTAGGCAGCGAGCAGGATGCATCTCCTTGTCAGTAACTTTGTGACCATGGGCAGAGAAATGCCTCTCAATTCATTACAAAAGGCTGTTGCCATAGTTATTGCTCCATCAAGACTTCCAGTGCAATCAAGGCTCACATCCCTTCATGTACATAAGGTGACACAACATTCATGTTGTCTACCCTTAATCTTTTAATGGAAGTTCTCTGAATTGTCCTTTGAAGACACTTTCCCCTGTATTATCCTGTATTATGAAAGAGCTGAGTTACTGCTAATAAACTGAAGTTGTCTGAGTTCTGCCTCAGCTACAACCTCTGGTGTCACTGGTCCTACCTGGATCTAAGTCAGATAAACTGGATTGGTCTAGTGTGGAGAGCAAGGGGCAAGAAACTGCTTGCACCCAGACAGCTGAACTCCCTCTTCACCCCAAAAGTATTTTGGCCTCACATGGAGCCTCCTGGAAAGAATTTCATGCTTTGGTGATGTCCTGAGCTATGACTGGGCATTGCCTGGAGGACGGTAGGGTGAATAAAGCTGTTTCAGGAGCATGCTAATGTGAGGAAATGGGTTGCCATGGGACAGGGCTTTAGGTTTCCTCTGGGCTTGTTTCATTTATTGCTGTAGATGCAGTCCTGAAGGGAGTCTGTGTGACAGTCCTTAAAGCCACTTCCCAAAACATCTGCCAGTTGTGTTTACCTTCTTAACAGAAATGTTGAGAACTGCTTTAAGTGTGGAGAAAGGTGTGGTTTGGAGACTAGGAGCTAGGACCAAGAATACAGATTCTAAAGAAAGAAAACTTCACCTTTGTAAAGAACACAAAGAGCCCTATACCCTCCATCTAAACCAGCAGGTAAAGGTATGTCCAGCTGAATTAAATTAAATGGAAAAAAGCTTTTCCTATATGTATACCCTGTTATGCACCTTAAAATATGCACTGAGATGTATTGCCACAGATAGAATGGTATCATAACTCTAATTAAATTTGAATTTCCTATGGAACAATAAGTTTAAAGTCAGAAAGAGGCTGTTTCTCTTTAAAAAAAATTAATCTAACTCTTTTGAGGGCAGTGTAGAATGCAAGTTTCCTCATAAGATTTACTCATGAGAGGAGTAGTTCTTAGGAATTAAATCAGCATTGCTTTGCATCATACAAAGAACCTGCCTAGGGTATTGTTGTGCAAGGACATAAATAATTTATTAATTTCTACAAACATAATTCATATTTGACCATTGGCCTTTGGGGTTAAAGAAGAAAAGTCCCAGGGGCAAATGTGAGAAGCAAATTGAAAGGAAAATCTAGTGAAAATAATAGAAAACCTGCCTGGGCAGATCAAGTACTATTTAGCCATTCTCAAATGGTTATTTTTTTATGGAATTGGTATTTCTTGAAGAGGGATTACATTAATACAGAACAACATTTTTAAGCATTTGGGAAGAGAAACACCCAACTGGTGCTTCCTACCAAACCAGGGAATTTGTGTTTGTGCATCCAGAGTTTCCAAGCAGTTGCTCTAGAATTACAGACCTTAATATCTGTCTAAACTACTTACATTTACCTGCGAAAATGGAGAAGCAGTTCCTTAATTTTATAGAACAGCTTGGAACCTTGAAATAGTTCTAATGGCTTTAGCTCATAACATAGCTTCTGATGATCTGCTCCCAAAAGATAAACAAATTCTACTCAATCACAAGTTAGCTATTTAGGTTGTTTATGTTTTCTGATGAGAACTGTAGGGTTTTTTACTAAGTTCATTAACTACACAGCAGGGGACTGCTAGCTTTCTTTCTATAATTTGAAATTAATGAACTACAGTGTAATATATTGTAAGGAGAAAATGGACATCCCGATGATGAGAATAGGGTGAGTGGTTTGATTTTTTTGTATTCTCTAATGTAACAATTGCCAGCCTCTACAGACACTTAAAAAAATCATAGAATCATTAGGTGGGAAAAGATCTCTATGATCATCAAATCCAACCATTAACAGGCACTGCTAATTCCCCCACTAACCCATGTCCCTGAGCACCACCTCTACAAGTCTTTTAAACACCTTGCGGGATGGGGGACTCTACCACTTCCCTGGACTGCCCACTCCAATGCTTGACAATCCTTTTGAGGAACAAACCTTTCCCGGCATCCAATCCAAACTTCAACTGGCACAACTTGAGGCAATTTCCTCTTTTCCTATTGCTTGTTCTTTGGGAGAAGACACTGTCACCTCCTCCTTGCTACAACCTCCTTTCATGCAGTTGTAGAGAGCAAGAAAGTCTCCCCTGAGCTTCCTTTTCTCGAGGCTGAATAAGTAACTCTCCTGAGTTGAATCAGTCTTTACAGTACTTTAGGCATCAGTCTTAACTTATAAAAATTTTCTTCACTGCAGGTGTAGTTTGAGGACATTGCTGATAAAAGATCACTACACTAGAAATGCACCAACCTTCCCTTATTCCTACCAAAACTGAAAGAAAGGCAGAAATGTATTCAATTTTATAACAAATTCAGGGTTGACTAGGATGGTATTTTCTTAGAAAGAAAGCTGAATCCCTGTCACTACCTTTATTAAGAGAGAATCTGAAATTAACATGGAGATCGAGGGAAAGCAGGGAATCAGGAGGATTGTTTCATTAGCTGCTCTTTTATGCTGTTTGCGAAACAGGCTGGATTTTATACAGAAGCCAGATGCTTTGTTTTAGCTGGCTAAATCAGTGTTGCTGAAATAACCAATCCACCTCAGGGAGTTGTGTGTGTATTTGGGGAATATTCTTTTCTTTTTGCTTGAAATACCACACAGTTCATTTTGAACTCCTGTTCTGCCAGGTGTGAGCTCTGAATCCATACCCTACACTCCAGGAAAAGGATCTCACTGAGGGTGCCCTGAGCAGCTTAATGCCTTCCTGCTCTGCTGCTCATGTCTTTCTTCCCAGCCTCTCCACAGTACTTTTCACATGTCACTTAGTCCCTAAAAATATTTCTGTAACATATGAGGAATGGTGCAGTGTTAAGCTGGAACTGTCACCTAATGAGGTTTATCTCACCTCTGTCATGCCTTGATGGCAAAAGGCAAAGCTGAGTTTTAGGAATTCTGAGACAGAGGAATTGTTTAAGTTATTCTCTGCTTTGTGAATATAAGACAAAGACTAAAGTCCAATTTGTACCCACAAAGCAATTGAAATATCCTGTTCCCACCAGTCCTCCTAGTGGTAGAGCTGGGTTTTGAAAGTGTGGTATGGTCAGAACAGTATATTTGGGTTATTTCCCTGAGGCTGTGGGAAGTGGGTGCAGGGCTTCCAGATAGGTACCTCTATGATTTGCCTCTCTTATTATCCCACTTATTGTTCCTTGACATTCACGTTTTTTGCCTTTCAGACCTCTTCCCAAATAAGTAGCTCAAAAACCTAATCACTTTTCTCCACTGGTCCCAGTTTTGATACGTCTATACTTTAACAGGGTATTTCTGGCACTGTTACTGTGGTCATCCCAGTGTAGCCTGGTGTTGCTGAGGTGGCTTCCCATGCCGTGCTAGCTTCACTCTCTGAAGGTCCCTAGGGTTCCCCTCCAGTGTTTGTGTGGTTTGCTGTCCCTCCTCCTGTAATCCTTCCTCACCCACCAGTGACACCAGTGATCACTGCCTGTAGTTTTGTCACATCTGGGAATTTCTTGCTACGTCCAGTGTTTTTTTACATGCTGTTGAATTTGCTTAAGCTCAGGCCATGACCTAGACTTTGGCTGCTTACCTGCTGGCTAAACAGTCTCCACACACTTTCAGAGCATTTTGGTTTTTGAGACATTTTCCCTCCCTTTGTTCTTGCCTGGACTCTGAGCTGCCCACTTTGCAACCCAAGGAACATTTCTTGGAGATGCATCATCCTTTCACTAATGGTGACAACTCAGCTGAATAGATAAGTGCTCCAAGAGCCATGCTTGCAATGGATCCCTACAGATGTTGAAGGAAGCAGACACAATGTGGGGTTAAAGCTGGTGCCTTCACTGCTCTTTAACATTGCTCAAAAGATCAGCTGGAGCTGGTTAGCTATTTAGACCTGTTTTATGCACAGATATAAGACATCCTTAACTCCTGTACAAAGATCATGACACTGACATAGTGACTGTGTTTAAGCTGAGACCAAAATGTTTGGTAGGCTAGGGACCTCTGAATTCAGGGTATGTCTTAAATCCTGTAGGACATTTGGATCTTCCATTCAGGGACATTTATGCACCATATGTGCAGTGTCTTCTGTAAATGAGTTGCTCTGGATGCATCTGGCAGCTTCTTGGTGCCACATTCCTCATGCTAACAAAACTGTCTAAAAAAAATTAGCAAAGTTTTGGAAACCAGGTTCAGGTGGCCAAATAGGGAATTTCTTGTAAAAACAAAATAGTCCTCATTCTGACACAGAGTGGTCATACTGTTTTAAGCCTTTTTAGTGCTTTTAAATAGGACTTTTGTCATGTTTTGCAGATTGTTATGAGTCCTCTCTTCCCCAGGACAGAAGCAAAGATATAGTTCAGTGATGTGGTTGCATTCTAATGCTGGATGTTGACTGGGGAGATGATGAGTAGGACTGATTCTCAAACAAGTTTAGAAGCTTTGATGTTTTTGCAATACTACCCAAGCCCTGAAAAAACTGAAATTCTGGATTATAAATCATCTATGTTGAAATTAAATGTATGAGTCACTCAACAGCTTCATGATTCAGTTGTAGCTGGCTTTGACAGACTTTTCTCTGGTATTTATCTCATTTGCTTGCAAATTTCTTGACTTCTGGGGAAAAATGCAGTCATTTTGAACTCAAAATGGCATTGAATCTGTAGGCAGAATTCCTTTAGCTGTCAGTGAGAACAGGATTAGGCTTGCAGTGGTTACTACAGCAAATTTTCTAATGAAAGATTATTACAGTCCCTTCTTAACTATTCCTCATTTTTGATAATTCAGATATAGCTGTTCATCTGCTTGTGAAGCTCTTAAATATCTTCAAATTCATCTCTGTCAATCAATGACAAAGTGAGCTGCATGAATACTAGGAAAATTACAATGGATTCAATTAACTTATTAATAAGACATTGAAATATTTTATAGCCCAGTAACATTGTGCTTTGGGACATGATGCATTCACTGATAAATCTTTTGGAGTGCTGAGCAGAAAATTGATTCCTTCTCAGTGATTCTGAAGTCACACTTAATCGGACAAAATCAGATATATAATTCTCAGCTGCTGCCTTGTGGAATACTGATGGTGGAAGCTGCAGAAAAGCAGAGATGAGATATTTTGAAGTACTGGGCACTTTCAACTGAAGTTTTACTTGATTAGAAGAGAATTTGAATCTGAACCCTTCAAGACACTGACTCCATTTTGATTTGTGTCTATAGCTATCAGTTGCAGAAGAGATGCTCTCAAGGAGAGGCAGAGTTACTCAGACTTGAGTGAATCTTTGATATTACATAAATGCTTATAACTGATGAATCTCATAATACACTGGTAATTCAGACTGCTAAACACCTCACAAATGAAAAAGATAATGTTCATAACATGTAAATTCAGAGGGAAGTGGAACTTGGTTAATCTATGCATGTTTTTATACATAGTGATGTAAACAATAGTTTTCTGGACCATGCATTAATCCTAAATGCACAGGAAATATGTTAATATTATAGAATACTGATACACCCTATTTTCTCTTTTATTGTCTGAGATCCTAGGTTTACCTGCAAAGCTTATTACCACAGTAAAACTGGAATAACTACTGCTAGTGCTGAAAACAGACTGAGTTAGCTGTTTGAGAGTGCGCAGAGTGTTTTGGCCTGAGAAAGTTTTTTCAACTACCCACAACAGAAAAACTGAAATTCAGGAAAAACATTATTTTGAAGGACTGGGGTGGACAAGAGTGTGGGGAAGGCTACTTATAAACACACACACACACATACGCAGGCGCAGTATAGATACATTTTATTAGTGGTATCTCCGCCTGATTAATTGGAGATGGGCACTTATCTCCATGATTTGATTGTCTTATGCTGTGAGTCCTTATGGTGTTGAGTTTGCTTTTCTATGCAAGAATACGTTGAACTCTTGCTCCCCACCTGTTGGAAAGTATCAGTGGCTACCTGTACACTTAAAATAAAAGGAGTCAAGGTCTGGTTTTGGCCAGCAGGGTTGATAGCATGAGTCCATCTGGTGAAACTTCGTAGAGCAGACTGTCCCTGATACTAATGATTTTTAGGAATAGTTCTTTATTTGTGATGTCCTTGAATTGTGCCTACATACTCTCTGGGACTGTGGTAGCTACCACGGGTAGTTTTGTGCCTTTATTCTAGCTGAGTCCCTGACTCTGTTCAGAACAGGATAATCAATAACTCCATATAGGCTGAACTATCCTTTCCATTCTGTTTAGATGTTGTTTTCAGTAAGAATGAAAATAAGGATTTTAGGATGTGCTATAGAAAAGCTCACAGTTTGTCACTATTAAGGGAAGTTAATTAAGGGGGGAAAATTCAAATTTTTTTCTGTAGTTAAGATAATTTATTTCCAAAGGTAATCTGTGTTGACTATTTAAAGAAAAAAATCTTATATGAGAAGATTTCTGGGAATTTTTGATGCAACAGTAACAGTCCTATATATAAGGCTTTGGAGGCCCTTGTACAGATGTGACCTAGAGAATTGGTTCTTGATTTGAAAAGCTTCATAATGACTCGTACAAACACTTAGCTTGTTCTTGTGTTCTAAAGGAAAACAGCCATATGAGCGGGGTCCAAGATCAGGAATTTTCAGCAAAAACAGTAAATAATGAAATGGCATAGGGAAAATTGTTTGTTTTTATGGAAGGGCTAAAGGGAAGGGGCTGTAAGCTTTGTAGCCTTCAAAGCCCAGAGACTTTGGAGTTACATGACAGAACCTGCAATCAGCTCCACATCTGTATGGGAGCCTGCCTGGGTCTGCCTGTTGCCACAGAACAGCACTTTTCCACCAAGAGCAATGGCTGCTGAATCCAGTAACCCAGTGGAGACCAGGCTGCTGCAGCCTTGTGCCCCCAGAGCCAAGCAGTGGCGAGGCTGAGCCTTGGTTCCCAGCAGAGAGGTAGACACAGAGCCCCTCTGCACAACACACACAGGCACACACAGTCAGAGAACAACAGGGACAGAAAACACAGTGCTCTCACAAATACATACACAGATGTCTGATTCTGTCTGATTCTGTTTCCTTCTGTGGCTGATACACAGGAGGTACATGTGTGTATAAATGCATATATTTATAAACATATATTAAACATATATATATGCACGTATATTTGTATTTATACATACATATATGCAATTTGTACAATGTAGATCCCTCCAGGAGCTGCAGTCAGACACATACATTTTCCTGGACTTCAGTAAGGCTTTTGATACTGTTCCTCACAGAATCCTTCTGGTTTATGGTGCTCTGGAGAAGAATTGGCTGAAGGGCAGAGCATGAAGGGTTTTAATGACTGGGGCTAAATTTGGCTGGTGAGGAATTTAACTGGGGTGCAATTCTAGGGTCAGTCCTATTACATATACTTATCAATGATTTCGAAGCAGACTTCAACGCACCGTTAGCAAGTTTGCTGATAATTGCAAACTGGGAGGTGGTGGGGACACTCTTTAAAGGGAGAAGAGGACTTGTAGAAGGATCTGGTTTGACTGGGGCACTGGGCTGTCATTAATAAGATGAAATTTAACAAGTCAAAATGCTGGATTCTGCACCTAGGATAGAGTAATGCCAGGCACAAATATAGATGGGAAGAGCAGTCCTGCAGACAGGGATCTGGGGGTGCTGGTTGGCAGCAGCTCAGTGGGAGCCAGCAGTGAGCCCTGGCAGCCAAGAGAGCAAATCCCACCCTGGGGTCTGTCAGACACAGCATCAGCAGCTGGCCAGAAGAGCTGAGTGTCCTGCTGTATGCAGCACTGGGGTGACTCCCTTTCAGTCCTGTGTGCAGATCTGGGGCCCACAATTTAAGAAGAATGTGAAGTTTTGTGAATGCCTCTGGAGTAGGGCAAGCAGTTTGGTGAAAGGGCTGGAAGGAATATTTAATGCCGAGTGCTGAGGACGCTGAGCTGTCTAATTTGAAGAGAAAGAGGCTGAAGGTGACTCCACTGCTCTCCACAGCTTCCTGAGAAGGGGAGGTGGCGAGGGAGTTGATGATCTCTTTTTCCTGATATCCAGTGATAGAATGCATTTGAATGGTTCAAAGATGCACAAGGAGAGGTTCAGATTACACATTGTGAAATATATTTTCACTCAGAGGGCGGTCAAACACTGGAAAATCTTCCTAGATATGTGGTTGATGCTCCAAGCCTGTCAGTGTTTAAGAAACATATGGCCAAGGCCCTCAGGAACATTCAGCTTTTGGTCAGCCCTGCAGCGGCTGGGCAGCTGAACTGGATGATCATAGATGCCTTCCAACTGAACTGTTCTGTGTATGGGATGCCGTGCTATGCCATGTTGATTTGTCTGCCCAGTGACANGCGAGGGAGTTGATGATCTCTTTTTCCTGATATCCAGTGATAGAATGCATTTGAATGGTTCAAAGATGCACAAGGAGAGGTTCAGACTACACATTGTGAAATATATTTTCACTCAGAGGGTGGTCAAACACTGGAAAATCTTCCTAGATATGTGGTTGATGCTCCAAGCCTGTCAGTGTTTAAGAAACATATGGCCAAGGCCCTCAGGAACATTCAGCTTTTGGTCAGCCCTGCAGCGGCTGGGCAGCTGAACTGGATGATCATAGATGCCTTCCAACTGAACTGTTCTGTGTATGGGATGCCGTGCTATGCCATGTTGATTTGTCTGCCCAGTGACAG